>CM039666.1:20758320-20958320 GCA_022405105.1 Aristolochia contorta
TGGCGGGTTTGAGCTTGTCCGCCGGCTAATTCAACCGCCAATGGAATGCAGATTTGTAGTAGTGACGTGTCACGTCGTGCCCTTTGATCATCCTTAAATCATGGAATCTGTTGATGCCCTCCAATGCAAATCATTAATGACCTATCCTACAAGTTTGTGATCAGAAATTTATACATAATGCTTGGAAATATGGAAGACATGTTTCTTTTCCATTTAACTCTTTAGTCTTTATTAGAGAACCCCTCTTTCTAGCTTCCATAGACCACACCCTCCTTACCTCTATATGTTCCCCACAACTACTGTGCTCTCTAATAATCAATCCACTGCCGATGCACTTGATATTTTGTGGCTAGGTTTCCACAAGGGAATATCTAACTCCACTCTCCACTAATAATGAAAAATTTACCAGTTAAATCACTAGGTATTTACTAGTTTGTAATAGGCCTAGGGATATAAGTGGGTTAGAAGGGTCATAAATGTAGATAGTTCTCCTTCAATCACATGATCTAACCCCCTTGGAAATTCGGCTCCTACTAGAAGATCCCCCAAACCTAAGCTTTAGATCCTTATTTGTCATTCCTTTTTCTTCCAAGCACTTTACGTGTCAAAATTGCTAGAAATTTGATTTACTTCGTGTCGATCTTCTTTCTTTTGTTTGTTTTGCAAGCTCTTTCATCCTTCTTTTCTTCTCTTTTTTTTTTCTCCTTCTCTCTCCTTTTTGAAATTGTACTTCTATATATAAACCAAAGTTCTGATTCAGCTCAATTAAGCCACATCATGAGATAGGAAAATAAAAATGAAAACTCAAATTTAAAAGGTAAGTGACTAAATTTGTATGGCTTTACAAAACAAAGTAACGGTCTATGCAGACCCAAAAATTTGGTTGACTGAGGTAAATACAAGGGTGGCAAAAAAGGCCCAATCAGTATAAACAGATGCCTAAGTCCTTTCCGTGGTTGTAATTCTTCATCTATTTCTCTTTGAGCGTTGTTTGAAACTAGTTCCAAAATTATAGAATAAAAATACATGTACACAACCACCATAAATTCACAAACTACCACATCAACTAAATTGTGAGTGAGGTTCTTTCCACTAAAAAGTATTCACCTCTGTCTCTCTCACTCTTGGCTACACGAGAAAATGGCTAGACACCAAATTCTTCAATGTCCTATACACTTGATAAAAATTATCCCATCACAATGCAATATATGCTGAAACAAACAAACACAACACATTTCTATTTACGTTAAAGCACTTGAAAACCTTTTTAACTATGCATGTATGATTGATCTAAATGAAATGCAATTTGCAAGAATGATGTATTTCAAATTGCTAAACTACCCAACTCCCTTCCCCCCCCAATTTGCCTTCTTCCTTCTGTCTGTGGGCTGGTAGCCCAATTTTCCTTTTGTCTTCTGTCTGTGGGCTTGTAGCCCAATTTGTCACGTCTCAGGCTGAAACTGGGCCTGGCGTGAGGGGGAGTGTTAAGTCCCACAGTGAAATGAAGTTAAAAGAATCATGGGCATAAAAGAAGAAACCCATTCCCATGTCTCCATTGTATTGAGGCCTTTTGGGGTAAAACCCATTACCAAAACCGTGCGGGCTTGGGCCCAAAGCGGACAGTATCATTACAATGTGGAGATGTGGGCCCATTGGCCCATCCAGAATTCTAACAATTAGTGGAAGAGTCAATAAGCACAATGCAAGAATTTTATTTAATAAGATTGGACAAAATTCTAAAGACTAAAGAATTACTCAATGTATGCTTCTTGATGTTGCATCCTCAAAAGAGAGACTGGCGTCCAAATACTGATTTTATTATAACTATGTATTGTTGCAGTGATATAATCTTCTAGTCGTCCCATATATACTGTTTGAATTATGGTTTCAAATATTTATTTATAAAATAAAATTACAATGACTTATGGACGTGGGGTCAACTTTTAGAGACTTTCCCATTGGATGTTCAGTACAGGGAATAATGGCCAGCATATACCCCTATAGAGGTAGATTTAATGGGTACATTAACTCTAGGGACGCTTTGGGAATAAAGTATTGTATCTCTCCCAAGGGTCATTAGTCCCACATTGAAGATAGTCATTAGTGCCATACCTATTGAAATTTATAAATCCTCCAAGGTCTTAGAAGGGAGGCTAAGGCTTATGCACACCTAATTTGGTTGAAGGGAACCAAACTTATCACTTTTAAAACATATTCGAAAGGTTTGGTTGTGCAATACTTCTACTCAAATACTATTCGAAGATAAAAGGTACACTCCCATTATTTTTCTTATTTTAATTATATCATATTAGTATAATGTTTATGCAAAAGGGATTCAATGGAAATTATGTCTATTTTCATGATGTATTAAGTGATTTATTATACCTAAAATCTAACAAATACAAGTGATTTTGGCTCTGCTCGTATCATGAATATAAATTCTTAGTGTTTAAAATTTTTTGGATTTTTCCTGATGTTTTTTGGATTTTTCGAATTTTTCGGATTTGTTAGCTATTTATTTGAATATAAATTAGCTATTATTTTGGATATCCATTTCTGCCACTGCAGACGGGCTAAAGCCTAATGAGAACAGGCTAAAACCTTATGCGAACGGGCTAAACCATAATGCGAACGGGCTGAACCCTAATGCGCACCGGCATACTGCCGCACATGGATTTGGTGCGCGGGCCGCATGAACACAGGCCTACATACGTGCGGGCCTGACTTGATGCGGGCCTGACTTGCATGGGCCTGCGTACGCGTTGGCTTTCGGGTGTGAGATATGCAGGGCACGGGCTGCAGTGAGCAGCCTGTAGTGTGTGGGCTGCAGTGTGTGGGCTGTTGTGTGCAGGCTACATTGTGAGCCGCTGAAGACCATAAGGTTTTGTGCGGTTGGGGTTAGTAATGACCTAGAAACATGAACCAGGCCAGGTTTTGATTATATATTGGGCCAGAATGGGTTTTCAAGTAATTTTTTGACCCAGAATTTTATATAATTTTTTGTAATGCTTTATTAGTTATTTTATTGCATTACTTTCATTGAATTTATGTATTGGAATGTGAAAATTAATTTAATTATATAATTTGAAAAATTCCGAATGGGTAATGAGAACTGTATTTATTAAATTAATTTTGCGTGTTTATTTGTGAATAATTTTTCTTTATGTGTTATACTAATTCTATTATATGATTAGCAAAATCCCCAAAGGGTAGTGCCAGTTGTATAATTGAATTATTATATTAAAAATTAATTTATATGAATCCCTATAGGATAAGTATAAATTAATTTGTTTGATTGTTTGTTTGTGATGTTATTATTTGTTCATTATCTGTTTAATGATTTGCGTAGTAACTCTCATAAATCCCCAAAGGGTAAGTAGGAGTATTAGATGATTGAGGTGATTGTTTTATTGTGTATGTTCTCCTAAATAATGAAATATTTCCTGGATGACAGGTATATCAAATAGTTGACATTCATTTGCTAAGTTCCTAATTGAAATACGTATTTGATGGAACAAATTATGTGAACTGGTTACAACGGGTTGAATTGATGCTACGAGGTTATAGATTTGACAGAATTATTAAAGTGGATACTCCTCCTCAGAGACCTTCCCGAGTGAACTATCCCAACAATATGAAACATTATCAGATGGACCTTAGCAAATTCAAGCAATGGGATGATGCAAATGAAATTTTTTGGTCACATATTCTCGATTTTCTCAGTGAAAATCTCTTTATAACTTATTTTTGTGTCCCCACTGCAAAGAGATTCTTAACCAGCTTGAGGCTAACTATGGGAAGAAATCGTCTACTCACATCAATAATTTATGGATAAAATATACTCGTCCAAAGTGTGAGGAATACATTGATGTGAGAAAGTATGTAAATGACATGCTTGTTATGGCAGATGAGTTGCAGTATCATGGTAGACCAATGGATGAAGAAACTAAAGTTGTCATCATCGTGAACTTTTTACGAAAATCTTTAAAATACATTCCAGATTTTTACTCTGTCCAAAACCGAAGTCAACGATTTTTGAATTGGTGAATAATATTGATAACTAGGCTGAGAGACACAATTTAGGTATTGATTTAGATAAACCGTCCCCTAGTGGTATTATAGTTTTGAAGCCGAAGAAGAAAAATTTTGAGGGAAAGAATTTTCAGTGTTAAAATTTAGAGGTCAAGAAGGTTAATCAACTGAGAGTTGAAGTACACACAAATCAACATGTACGTTTTTTCTTCAATAAGCCAGGGTATATTAATAAATATTGCAGACCCTTAAAAACGATGCAGGAGGGACAACAAGGGAAAACTGGTAAGTCTTTATCTCTTGAAACTTATTCTATTTATATACAACCTTTTAGTTGGTGGGCTGATTCTGGTGCAAATTTTCATGTATCGAATGAGTTGCAAGGTTTCAAGGAGCTAAGAAAAGTTGATGAAGGTACAAACTTTATTTACATGGTAAACGATGAAAAAGCCGTTGTGGAAGGTGTAGGAACATACCAACTAAAGATTGCTGATAATAAATTTTTTGACTTAGTAGATTGTCTATATGCTCTTTCTTTGAGGAGAAGTCTATTGTCTGTATCTTGCCTTGAGAAACTTGGATTTACTTTTTATTTTGGAAATGGAAAGTTTTTTATCTTACAAGATGACACAGTTAGTTTGACAGGTTTCCAGAATTCTGATTTATATAAATTGCAACTTAGTGGAAAAACTAGGATAGGATATTTACAACATTTCTACTTCTTCGGATATAAAAGAGAATGAATTATATTCGTAGCATCAACGATTAGGGTACTTAAACAAGGATAGGATATTTAAACTCGTGACTCAAGGATTATTACAGAATTTGTCATAAAAAGATTTTCCTACATGAGAATGTTGTTTTTATAGCAAAATGACGAAAATGTCCTTTCCATCCAAAGGCTAAAGGAGTTCTAATATTTTATAGATTATTCATCCGGATATATGTGGACCTATGAATGTGGATACTAGAAATGCTCATTCATATTTGATCACATTTATTGATGATTTGTCAAGATATGGAAGAGTATATTTACTTCGTAGGAAAAATGAAGCCTTAGATAATTTCAAGACATGCAAATTGGAAATAGAAAATGCCACAGGAATGAAGATTAAACTTTGCACTGCAATATAGGTGGAGACTATTGTTCAGATTTATTGTCAGAATTTTTCAAGTCAAATGACATTATCCATATGTTTAGCTAAAAGGAGAAACCGAATTTTACTAGAGATGGCTCGATCTATGATGACACTTACAAATTTGCCAACATCATTTTGGGGCGAAGCACTATTAACAGCTAACTATGACTTAAATAGAGTACCTTCAAACAAGGTTGGGACAACACCGTATGAGGTATGGTCAGGAAAAACTCCTAGTCTTTACCATTTTAAAGTAAGGGGATGTGTTGGTCATGTTTTGAATCTTGATCATAAGGATAAATTGAAGTCTAAGACTAGATGATGTTTATTCGTTGGGTATTCTGAACATTCAAAAAGATATAGATTATATGATCCCAAGGAAAAAGTGTTTATTGAAAGTAGACATGTAAACTTTATTGAGGATAGATTTGATTGTGAAGAAGATCTAGGTAAAAAGTCTCACTTGGAAGAAACTGTGGAAATGTCCTCCTCTAAATCTCCTACTAATTAAGAGGATTCTACTCAAACGGATATTCGAAGAAGTGCTAGAGATATAAAACCTAGTCAACTTCTATCATCTTTTGATTTTTACACATATGTTGGAGAAACTTATGACAGAATAAGGTTGGATGAAGATGGTACTGAGCATGCCACTTATAAGCAAACACTCATTGATGTGGAATCTAACAAATGGCAGTTGGCAATGGAAGAAGAGATGGAATCCATGTATAAAAATAAAGTTTGGAGACTTGTTGATCTTCCTGAATCGATTAAGCCCATTAAGTGCAAGTGGATTTTTACATGGTCGAGAAAAATTCTGAAGGTAAAGTTGAAAGATTTAAGGCTCATCTTGTTGCCAAGGGTTTTACTCAACAGTAAGGGATCGATTATGATGAAACATTCTCTCCTGTTGCACGTATACAGTCTATACGAACTCTTGTCCTCGGTTGCATATTATGACTACAAGTTGTTACAGATGGATGTTAAAACATATTTCTTTAATGGAGATTTAGACGAAGAAATTTATATGTAACAACCTCGTGGATTTATTAGCACCAGAACTGAATCGAATCTATAGTTTGAAACAAGCCTCAAGGCTGTGGAATATCAAGTTCAATGAAGCGGTCAACGAGTATGGATTTACTCAGAATTCAAAAAATCATTGAGTTTATATAAAAATAGTAGGAGATCGCATTGTTTTTCTAACTTTATACGTGGATGATATTTTATTACCTGAGAATGATATTCAATTACTCCAAGGTATAAAGACATTGGGTTTTGAGACGTTTGCTATGAAAGACCATGGGGCAAGTCTTACATTCTCGGTTTTATAATTTAACGGGATAGGGCTTTGTGAAGGTTGAGTTTATCTCAAGAGAAATATATATAGACACTCTTCTGGATCGATTTCATATGTCCAACTGTATTCAAAGTAAAATACCTTATGATAGCACAAAAAGGATGGTGGATTGTCCTTCTAGACTCAAAGATAAGTTGGATGAATTGAAATATCCATATGCTTCTACTGTGGGGAGTTTTATGTATGCTCTTATGTGTACAAGACCTGATCTTGCTTATGCTATTAGGATTCTTAGCCGATTTGAAGGTAATCCAGGTTTCACTCACTGGGAAGGAGTTAAATAGGTGATGCGCTATCTGCAATGAACTAAGTCGTATACTTTGACATATTAGGTGGAGAAGTTGGAATTAATTTGTTATTCTGACTCAGATTATCAAAGATGCTTTGATGCAAGCAAGTCTAATTCTGGGTTTATCTTAATTTTTGGCGGAGGTGTCATTTCTTAGAAAATCATGAAGCAAGACTGTGTAGCGCAATCAAACATGGAGGCATAATATGTAGCTATGAACTTAGCAACAAAGGATGTTGTCTATCTTCGCAAATTTTTGCGGAGTCTTCTAGTGGTATACTGTATGGAGCGACCTTTCCCTCTCTTTTGTGACAACGCATCTGCTATTGCAATCACAAAAGATCGGAAGTGTTACTCCAGGGCTAAGCATATTGAAGGGAAATACAACTATATACGAGACATGCTGACGTAGGAGGAAGTTGTTGTTCACAAAATAGCCTTTTTAAACGACTTAGCTGATCCACTAAGTGTCTTCCAGTGACCAGTTTTACTATCAATGTGGGGAACATGGGTTTAATTTGTTTGTAATCGTGAGACCAAGTGGGAAAACATTGTTTTGTATGAGTTATAGTCTCATTGATTTGTAATGTCATGACATTGTATTTTATATTCCATGGATTAAATGACAAATTTGATTAAATGTATACGCTTTTGTGTGATTATATGAGTACTCATGGTGTGCGTTGAGATTCAGCTTTCCTATTAGGTATGCACTCATATGTGTGTATACGTGAATGTCTCAATAGGGGGTGACAGTTGAGTCTCTAAATTGTCCAAGCCAATGGGACTGCGTAGGTAGAGTTTACTTTACGGCTAATACTCATGCTGGTATAGAGCTTTACCCTGAGCTCCTCAGATATTGAGTATGCTATGGACGGTGGAATGATTTGATGTCCAGCTTTCCTATTAGGTATATACTTATACGTATACGGAAGGGTCTTAATAGGAAGTTAGGGTTGGATGTCTAAATTGATTCATGCCTTTGGTACTAATTAAACACAATTACATTTGTGGCTAATACTCAAACTGGTACAAAACTTTACCATGAGTTCAGATCCGAGTATGTTATGAATGGAGATCGCTGAATTTGATAAGTATGGATTTGGTTTATTCCCCAGCCTTAGATATCTAAGATGTATATTGTGTAGGCCTGGGTTAACTACACTAGTATATTCGAGTATTTGAGGTAATGCCTATGGTCATGATATGGTTTTATGTGTCAAAATTAATTTTCAAGGTTTTTGAAAATTATAATTTTATTAAAATAGATTTGAAACCAAGTGGGAATTTGTTGGAATTATGGTTTCAAATATTTATTTTATAAAATAAAATTACTATGACTTATGGTCGTGGGGTCCACTTCTAGATATTTTGTCATTGGACGTTCAGTACAGGGAATAATGGCCAGCACATCCCCCTATAGACGTAGATGTAATGGGTACATTGACTATGGGAACGCTTTGGGAATAAAGAGTTATATCTGTCCTTAGGGTCATTAGTCCCACATTGGAGAGAGTCATTAGTGTCATACCCATTAGAATATATAAATCCTCCAAGGTCTTACAAGTGAGGCTAAGGCTTATGCACACCCAGACTGGCTGAAGGGAAGCAAGCTTATCACTTGTAAAACATATTCGAAAGGTTTGGTTGTGCACTACATCAACTCAATTATTATTCTAAGATCAAAGGTACTCTCTTGTGAACTTTTTTATTTTAATTAGATCATATCAGTATAATGTTTATGCAAAAGAGATCCTATGGAAATTAAATGTTTATTTCCATGATGTATTATGTGATTTATTAGACCTAAAGTCTAACATATGCATACATGCTAGAACACTCATACAAAATACTTATCTCTCCCACTCGCGCTCGCACTCCCGTTCCCGGTCAAGTTTGAGTGCTAGCAGGTACACAGTCTCCCTCTGGAGCTTCGGAGTTGTCCTCTAAGCGCTCCTCTGCTACTTCTCCTTCTTCTCCTGCCTTTGCTTTGACAGCTTCTACTTCTCCTTCTTCTCCTGCCTCTACTTCCTTCTCAACGGGAGTAGCCACTTCAGCTTCCTTAGTTGTAGCCTCCACCGACTCCCTCTGCTCATCCTCTACATGTGCCTCCCTCTGATTCTCCTTCTCTACAGGAGGGTCATCCCTCTGTGCTGCTGCTGCAGTCGGCTGTTGATGACAATAGGTGGGGGTGTAGGGGGGAAGTCTGTGTGGTCCACTTGTTGTTGCTTCTTGAGCAGCTCATGCAAAGGCCGGATGTTGGTTAAGTTACACACTTTCAGCTCAATGTTGAGCTGCATTATAGTCTCCAACTGTGTCACTCGCTCGGCAAGAGTAAGAGTTGGAGGTGCCTAAGGTGTTGGAGGTGCCTAAGGTGTTGGAGGGTCTGGACGCTATCCTTTCCTCCTCTCCTGACTTATGAGACTGTTGAAGAATTTCTTCCCAAGAATATTCCCCGGTGATCAGATCTCCTCGGTGGAAGTGGCTCCAATACCTGCCCGCCTACAAAGGTCTGTGATCAGAGAGGGGAAGAAAAGACCAAATCTCTCTGAATTGCCAACACACAGAATCTCAAAGTGAGTAACCTGACCAATGTTAATTGGTCGTCTCTCCAAAATAGTATTTAATAGGTAGGACCTATCCACTGTCACCTCAAAAACATGGGTGGTGGGCAGGTGACAGGAAAAAACGAAGTACAGTTAAACTTTTCCCGCCAGGGTCAGGTCACCGTTGGGGAAGTGTAGTGGTGTGCCCTTCTCATTCATGGTCCAAGTAGTTCCATTTTGGCATAGGGACCTACCCACTTCTTCTGGTGTCATCTCCTTTCTAAGTTGACAAATCTCATCCTCAATGTCTTCAACTTCATAGTAAGAATTTATCTCTTTAATTCCAAATGAGACTCTTCTCAACCTGACAATGCAGATACGTCTGCAATCATTACCCACTTGGACTGCCTCTACCTTGGCCACAATTCAATCAAATTCTCTTACAGTAGGAGCTATGGCTGGGTAAGGTTGGGTGCAGAATTTGACCCCATTTTTCTTCTTTTTTCTCTTGTCACTCTCTCATCTAAATCCCTTAGTTTGAATATCCTTTTATCTATTATAAGCATTTTTGGCCCTATTCTTGTGGTCATTTTTGCAGCCTCTCTCGAGACATTCTTTGACCTATCCACAAAGTTCACGGGGTCACGGGTTGTCTAAGCTGAAATCTTCGTTCTTGTCATTAGTATAAATAGAATGTGTAGAAGCACGCTCACCAACCTCTGAGAAGCTCCAACCACCTGTGCAACACGAAGTTCGTGGTTGAAAATGGTTGATGATTGCTAAAGAACCACTGACCGAGCTGAAATCACTTTGAAATCAACAAAAGAACTTGCTGAAACCCTTTCCGCACCTGTCCTTGCAAAATTCTCGAGGTTTTGGATGCAGAATCGTTCACGGGAAGCTGAAGAACAGTTTGCACAGCTTGAAGGGTTTCACATGATGTCTATATGTTTAAACCCTCCTCTCGCTCTGCTAACAGGGGGTTAGTCGTCAGTTGAAGTAATTTCAGGGACACTGATATTCTGGAATGTGTCACTTTCTCCCTTTAGTCAATGTTGTAGCAAAGGGGACATTGATTTCTCTCCTACCCTGTGTAAATTGTTTGTCCATTGAGAATTTCATGTCTTATTCCAATGGGTGGAATTCTCAACTCCATCAAATTCTCCCTGCCTAAACCCTAAACCCTAAAGGGGGACATGGATTACAGCTTCACAACTTGTCCTTTCTCACTAAGCTCCTCTCTGTCTTTCTTCGCTTCTTCTCTTCTCTCATCATTTTCTCTCTCATGGCGTCTCTCTTTCTCTCTTCGCTGTTCCACTTATCTCTTTTCTCTTTTCTCTTTTCCACCTCTTTTCGCTTCTCTGTTTGGTGTAAAGTTGGGCCGAGGCTTATCCCAAAATGACTAGCCGAAGTTAGGAACCGTCTTTCCAACTAATAAATCAGGATCTTTTGTTCTCATTTATCTATGTGGGACTATAGACTAACACTCCCCCTATGGGCTTTCTTTTGGGCTCCTACATACAAGCACCCACTCTGATACCATATAAAGTTGGGCCGAAGCCTATCCCAAAATGGCTAGGCGAAGTTAGGAAGCCTCTTTCCAACTATTAAATCAGGATCTTTTCTTCTTATTCTATGTGGGACTATACACTAACATATGGCCGTATCAATGATGTTAAAATTTTTGCTCATAAATTTGTTAATTTAGATCGCCGAATTTTTGAGGCGATCGATTTGCTCTTCCTTTGTATAGACGCTTCGTTGTTGTTTATCTGTTTGCGCAGAGAGATCAAATGGAAAGAAAGTTTCAATCTGTCCACTTATTCTCGATTTCTGGTACATGGACTTTAACTCGGAACACGACCGCTGGAAAATGGATCTGATTGGAATAACTTCTGCAGACGTTTTGTAACATTTTCTATATTTTAAATGCCAAAAACTTAGAGGAATGCGTGTTCTTTTGTCGTCAGCTGCAATGGTGCCCTCAAGGCTTCTCTGTAATGTTTTTGACTTCTCTGTGTTGCTCGTGAGACTGCAAAGGATATTCTTGAATTATTGAAAGTTAATATACAACCCGAGCCTCCCTTGAGCAACCCCGAATTGTTCCATGAACGACCGGGCTGTTTTGTTCGAGAGTAGGTTAGGTGATGGGTGGAAGGGCCGTCCGATTTTTGCTTTCCACATTGTGGAGGCTACGTACGAGAGAACAAAGGAGATGGTCTCTGCAGCTACTGCCTGGCGGAGGAGCTCTCGGGACGGCCGGATGATTAGAGAAAAATCAGGGAGTAGCAGTTGAAGCGATTGTTGCTGTTATCAAGTTCTTAGTACACCCATTTAGTTTGTTTGGAACTTTGGAAACCGTCAAAAGCAGGTGATGAGTAAAGACTCAGGTGAGCTCAACTTACCGGAAGAGCCACCCATTGTGGCAGTTTGAGACGACAAGGACGGGTTACTTCTTTCTTTTTGATCAGTTAAACAGGGTACATGTAGTTATAAACAGAGGACTTGAAACCGAACACGATGAAGGCTAAGTCCTGAAGCTGGATGTACGACAGTTTTAAGTAGTCCTGGGATTTTTTTCCCATTGTAGATGGCGGACGTAAGTTGAGTTTCGCAAAAATAAGTCCCTTAACACTGAAATAAATTAATAAGCTTTTTTTTTCCATATAACTAAGTCTCCTAAATTTTCTATATTTTAAACTAATAGAAAAATTTTAATTCTCAATGTCTAAGATTAACAAGAGAAAGTTTTCTCAGAGATTTCACTTTCGGGAACTTCAATGTCTAAAACAGCGAATTCCTTTGGATTCTCTTTAAACATGAAATTCTCTATAAACTGAGAACAGTGTCATGCATGAGCATGAAGATTTCAAGCACGAATTGGTGACATTTCCGAAGCTTATGTAATAGATTAATTGGAATATAAACTGAGGACAGTGTCACATCTCGAGACGGCATCATGGAAATGATCCCGAAAGTCAGTTCTCAGACAACACTTCTCCTAAACTTTCTTTTGTGAGAAATTTCAATTTTTTTGTCCTCCTTTTCCTCTTTGATTTTACATCTAAAGTTATTCCTTTACTAAAATCTTTTCAAAAGCCCATTGACAAAACAACAATTGCATAATATCGCCACTTAACAATACATAAAAGTTTGATGAACTTCTACTACTTGAGCTATGAAAAACATGCAATTATAAGATAAAAGATATTAATATGCACGTGTACACAAAAAGAACAGAACTTGGGCTGTCCTTAAAATTTCTAGCCTAAGCTCAAGTTCTCTAATCCTATCCTAGACCATTTCCCAACTTTCTACTCTTCTTCCTCTTGTTATCCACCCTCTTCTTCCTCTTCCTCTTCTTCTTCAGCTCATTGAGCTCTTCCAATGGTGCCTTTCAGTCCTGGATCATACACTGTAACGTTAATTGGGGTCTCTCCCAACTCTATTTCGACTTGATTCAGCAACCTGGCCACATATTGCTCATAGTAGGCATATCTTCTTTCCATTTGAGTTAGTCTTGCCTCCACACTTCTGGGGTTTGGAGGAAGAGATCTTGGCACTGACGGTTTCCTGAAAACTCAATTTATAAATATCCTATGCTGCTGATTGCAAAATCTCCACGATACTTCTTTTCCCACATTAACTGACTTACCCTTCATTATAGCATAAATGAAGTAAGCTCTCTCCTTGGTCACCTCGGAGTATTCTTTGGAAGGACATATCTTATCACTCACAAAATATAGCTACACTGTAGCTTCTTTACTCTGAGTCTTTCTTGAGGAAAGACTTATACTCTCTACTTACAATTTTCCAAAGGAAAATGCTAGCTGCACCTACGTGTAGTACCTATCCCACATACATGTTAATCTAAACCTTTGATGACATGGTTTATCCTATAGAATATAGGATTTTATAAAATAAAAAATATTTTTTTATATTTTTAAGAGCTTCGATTAGCGTGTACGTGGGATAGGTTCTGCACATAGGAGCAGCTAGCATTACTCTTTTCCACATTGTGCCTGGTGGAAAAAGGCCATCAAATATCTCCTAT
Source organism: Aristolochia contorta (assembly GCA_022405105.1). Taxonomy (NCBI): domain Eukaryota; kingdom Viridiplantae; phylum Streptophyta; class Magnoliopsida; order Piperales; family Aristolochiaceae; genus Aristolochia; species Aristolochia contorta. The sequence continues at coordinate 20,771,741 of CM039666.1, forward strand.
GGTCCAACATCATCTGCTGAAGTAGTCTAGTCATCTGGGCCTTCAAAAGGAATCTGATAATACTTTTTTATAATTGCATGCCCAAAATGAAATTCCCTTCCTCTCACCTTTACCTATGAGACAGAAAATGGATTGAGATTGGCGTAGAATTCTCTCACTAAAGTGACACAACCACATTTTGGTTATGCACAAAAGAACTCCCAATTCCTAGTCAACACTTGTCTCTCAAAGGATTAAAGTGGAATTAATGGCAATTCCTTTTTCGTGTATTGTCTTCTGCCTGATATCTCTCACACTATTATTTTGAGTTTTAATCTGACAAAAAAAATTCCTCCATCAAAGGTGCTTTACCCTTGCCATTAGATGTCTTTGGAACCATATATTTGTGGTCAACACACGGAGAATCCCAATTCTGACTCACGAATGAATAAAACTTGCCCAAAAAATCTTCGGGATCATGACTGCGATGCGCGTTGTAGAAATTAAGCCTAGAACCTCGCTGCTAGAGCAATGTCAAAAATATCAGAAATACACAATCAAAATAACCCTGTTGCACAAGTGCACACATCGTCATAGAATAACTTTCCAGTAAGACCTGGTCGATCCCACGAGGAATTGAATGAACTACTGAGCTTACCCCTAATACCAATATCTAGAACCCTAATAATCTGAGAAAGAGTTGCCAGTTCCTCTTGGAATATTTGCTAACTACAATAACAAAGAGATTCAATAGCTGGGACTATTAACTTCGGAAGCAAGAGGGGTGTGTATCTACGTGCTATACATCTTTACTCCAATTACTGCTCAAGTTTGTTGCGAACACAAGTGTATCCTGGGCTAAACATACGTGTAATCAGTTGTTGCTCGTGTTACAACAGGCTTTTTTCTTATCTCAGGTGCCATACAATGCCCAACTCTTTGCACTCAGCCCTACAGACCACGTAAGGTAGCAACTTGCGAGCGATATACCCACTGATACTCTTTTCGCAGCATTAGGATAAGGGGAACTTACACTAGCTACTACCTGTCTACTACCTGCTACTCTGTTGAGATGAAGAGTACTTGTTTGATAACACTCAGATGGTGATCAGTCACTCATGTGCTCATGAAGTCCAACACTATCTACACTTGCAATGACATACTAACACTTGAACAGAGGACGATCAAAATAAAGATTCATAAACACTAATAGATCCACACCCTCCCAAGGGGGGTTTAGCTAGACATTGAAATAAAAAGGGACGAATCCCACATTGCAATCAACAGATCCATGTTTAGAACAAACTAATAAGAAAGATTTACAGAATAAAAACAGTGAAGGAAGGTAGCTTGTCCATTATGAGACCCAGAAATGTCAAGATCTCCCCTTCACTGATTTCCTTTCTCCCTTTTTGCCGCTTCTAACCAGACTATACTGAGTATCCTCCAGTTGCAAGAGTTCCCTCGGACTCCTCACACCAGCCCTCCGAGATTATTCAAACTCCTCACACCAGCTGGTCTCTCCTAGCCTGAATTCTCTCTAGACTGCTTCAACCCTCAAACGCTCACTCCTAAGCTTTTCTCTCCTCTCTGAACTCACTTCCAAGTTCCCCTTTGTCATCTATATATAAGGAGTGGGTGAACTTTGATTGTTTCACCCTTTTGACGAGCAGCAGCACTGGAGTTGGAACCACGAGCTGTGGTGCCACATAAATTTACCCGTCCGTGTGACATGTGTGGAGCAGCACCGACTTAATGAGGCAGAGGCCTCATTCTAGTGCAGGGGCTTCAAGGTACCTTAGGCAGAAGCCTCATTCTAGTGCAGGGGCTTCAAGGAACCTTAGGCAGAGGCCTCAGATTGAGGAGCGCTGGCCTCTTCTATAAATTCTGATGCTCATGCCTTTCGACTGTCGCTTTGTGGCGCGAGTCAACTGTGCTATAGCACAAATCCTTTTTTTTGCATGTCAAAATGCTACATGGGATGCCATGACTCTACTCTGCGAAGTCGTGTGGTGCTGGCTCTGCTGCTTTGATCAGAACTTAGACAAAATCGTTCGATTTAAGGCTCTTTTAACCAGATTTTCTTTATCTATGCTCTGGGAATGTTTGGTGAATATCCTACATTATAAAGGTAAAATGAGCTCAAACTAGCCAAACTCACTCAATAAGAAATAATAATACATGGGTAAAAACTGAGATGAATTTGACTGATCAAATTACCCCTAAACTTAAATCCTTGCTCGTGCTCAAGGAAGATCCACTATTCAAATGCAGGTATGATTCATGCTACATGCTTGTGATGCAACTTGATTCTTATAACATGAATAAATGATAAATTTAAGTTGCCTAGGCATTATACTCTTTAGCTTACTTAAAAGATTACTCTGTAGCTTACTTAGTAGATTCCTCTTCTCATACTTGCATAGCCTCTAAACGTTTTTTCAGTTTATGGTTCACACGATTACTGTGGCATCCAACAATTCATATCCTGCACTCAAGAGTTTTAGTCTAGGGTTTATTAAGCTAATTCCTAACTCTTCTTTCCACTAATCGTGAGATATCACTCCTTGTATCTTTAGGTCTTTCCTTATTGTAATGGGACTAGGGACTTAAGTAGGAGATCAGCATAACAATGTAGACTCAACTCTATTGCAAATGTCTGATTTCTCCTCAAAATTTGGCTCTTTCTATGACTCCCCCAAACTTGAATTTTGAACTCTTCTTCATTTTGGTACAACACCATTTATTCAAGCCTTTGGCTTGTCTTTTTGCTTTTAGGGATCTAGCTAAATTTTTTATTTTTTAGCTAGTTTTTGTTCCCATGCAAAATTTTGCTTTGTTTTGCCTTGTCCTTGATATTCCTTTCTTTTTTCTTTTGACTCTTTTTTCTTTTTCTACTTTTTCTCTTCTTTTCATTCACCTTTCCCTTTGTAGTAAGACTCCTAGCAAGAGCCTCCTTCCTATTCAGATACGTCAAAACAGTTGCAATCCGTCCAAAAATGATAGTATCAAATAGGCTTATCTTCTAAACATTGTGGCTTTGAACAAATCAGAGGTAAATGTAGGCTCAAAATTTGGTTAACTATGGTTTGCACAAGGGTGGTCCAAAAATCGCCTAAGATGTTTCCTTGGTGGAGTCTCTCGTCTATTTCGCCTTTAGTTTAGCATCAGTTCTTGAATCCTGGAATAATAAACTTGGGTGCTCCACTTGCATACCAAATAATTGAATGGCAAACCACCAAATAATTGAGAATTTAACTTATTTTTTCTTCATGCACTTTTGTCATCACCTCACTTCAAATAGCATGTGATTGGCTTATATTGTTCTCTCACTTTAATACTCTTTTTGGCATATTTTGTTCGCTATTTAACCCCACTTGACTTAGTTTTACTTGTCTTATGAAACGAAATAATGAAAAATACCAAGAGGAAGCCAACGAAACAAATCTTGCTCAAATTGGAGCTAAAATGAAGAAACTTGACCAAAAATGGATAAGTGCATAAGTTGACGGCTCAAGGCGGTCACAACATCGCAAAATCCAAGAGGAAGTAGCATATGTGCCCGTCACCATGGAAAGACTTGTGTGTCACGCTGCAACAAACTCGGCATCGTAGATAGCATTTGGCGTCACGGCGCCACACACATGGCGCCATGAGAAACGCTGGGTGTCACGACGCCCAGCCAACCTATATGGAAATGTGCCAGAAGAAAAGCATTGTGATGAGTGTATATTGTACACACAGTTTCATATACTTTGTAGCCAATTTAAGTAGTTATTTGACCCCATTTGACTTAGTTAAGTTGGTCATATGCAGGGAAAATATGCAAAATGCCAAAAGAAAGCCAATGGAACAAATCTCGTGCAAATCTGAGATAAATTAAAAAATAGACCAAAAATAGACAAGTGCAAGAATTGACGCCACATGGCGCCAAAAACGTGGTTTCGGCACCGAAATACAGAAGAAACCGAAACTAAGTTCCTGATGTTGTGGAATGGCCACAGCGTCGCGATGCCCTAGTCACCTAGGAGAGACGTATGGGCAGGAGCAGCAGCGCTGGCCGGTCACTGGCGAGGGGCAGGAATGTGATGCCCAGCGCCCCTACGCTGGATTCCAGCACTGCAGCGTCCAACACAGAAAATGGTTGTGTGCTGTGCAGTGGAAATAGTATGGCGCCACACTGTGCATATTCTCAGAGCCATGGAACACACTCGACGCCGTGGCGCCGAGATTTATTTTAATCGGCCTTTAAGTGGCCCGGCGCCGCATGAATCACTCAGTGCTGCAGGGCCGGGCAACTTACAGTACCGCCTATAAAAGGCAAAATTAGGGCATTTTGAAAACAAGCCTTCCGGGATCGGAAGCAAGAAGCGCAAAGACGATTTGAAGGCAATTTTGGGAAAGACTAGGGCTCTAGGAGAGCTCAATAACACGGATTTGGAGCTACATAAGGAGGAGATTAAATCCAGAAGGAGTATTCCCGCCATAGGAGCTATCTTTTATGAGTTTCTTTTATCCCTATTTTTCTTTATATATCATTGTATCGATATATTTGTGCTAGAACTTGTGTATGAGTTTAGAGTTTTATATATTTTGATGCATTTAAGAGATTAGCCCTAAGGGGGTTGTAGTGATTATACTTTCTTATATTAGTTGATTTATCTTTACTTATGGTGATTTACATATTTATATGTGTATGAGTGTGTTGTGTTTTTGTTACACGGTGACGATAGTGTAGTAGGCTAATGTTAGAAATAATCAAGCCTTAGTGTGATTAATGTGGAGCTTCAGATGGTAGTTGAATGGCGACCAACTAACATCAACCTTAATGTCCCAGTTTCTTCAATTCTTATTTCTCTTATTCTATCATATTCTTTATGTATTCGTGCTAGAACTCATGTATTTGTCAAGATGTCTATATTTTGATGTGTTGGAGTTATTAGCCCATAGGAGAGTGTAATAATTGTACTTTGTTTCTTGTATTATTTAATTTCACATCATTTAAGGTAGTCGTGCTTTTTTATGCGTCTATGAGTGCGAACTGCTCATTAATCGTCTGACAAATGATTAATCAAAATCTAGCAAGTCGTCCATAAGGACATTTGTTATGGTAGTTAGACTATCACACAACCAATTAGCCATCTATTTTTGTCCTAAATAAACCTGGGGATGGGCAGATTAGGATAGACACGTAATCGGTGTGTAATTTCCTGACCGTGCAAGTTTGGTATAAGGAATGAGTTGACTTAGAGAAAAAAGCTCGAAGCACGTGGTCATAGGAGCTAAGTGCAGGGGAATCCAAAATCTGACACTTATATAATATAATCTGATCAAGGGAATTCGGTTTAAGTATCCATAAAAGAGAACTATACGTACATAATTCTCTGATCCTGTAAGTGTTTGAAAATATACCCAAGTGAAGGACTTTGCCTAATATATAGAGCAAAGTAGCAGGTAATTATATCCCCTAGTGCTATATTAGATTCCCCATGTTTGACTCGCAGTTAAATAGAAACATTTATAGTGCTCAATTCACACTTCCCTGTGGAATCAACCTGGACTCACCAGTGTATTATCTATTACGACGCGTGCAATTGCGCACTCGGTACTAAACCTACTTAGGTATGGTTTAGACGCAACAACATGCTTCATCTTGTGCATTGAATACTGACATCAGGATCATGCATCAACAAACAATCTTGCATGCAACAAAAATCATAATAAATATGGAAATGCAAAGTCACCCCTCTAAACCTAAAAATCTACATTGTCCTCAATGTAATTAGAATAGAAGTGAGTTGGCTAAGATAACTCCCTAATGATGTCGATTGAACTATGCAGTGCCAAAAATTATTGATGTGGTCAGCATTGTGTATCAGATGATTCCATAACGCAAAACATGCCTATCAAAAAAATGAAGTACAGAAAGCATTATACTGTGCTTAAGCTGAGGATTACTCCTATCCTACACATACTGTTCCAAAACTTGGGAGGACACCACACAACACTTGAAAAAAGGACAGTGGCGCCCTATTTGAGTAATAATTTCAAACAGGTGTTAAAAACTTGAAGTGGATGCCATGTGGTGGCTTTGCGCCAATATTATCTTCTATGGCATCAGTTCAGCGACGCTGCGAAGGGCCTTTAGGGGTGGTGGCGCCAGTGATTTCATCAGATTACTTCCCTCTACTTGGGCTACTCTAACTATATACTATTGAAAGTTTATAAACGTTGGGTTGCCTCCAAAAAAGGACCAAATTTATAGTCTATGGTAAGAAGTTTTCTCAAAACACTTCAACCCAGGTCTAAAGATTTGGACAATGAACTATCCAATTTTTCCTTCCTCCAATTTTTCTTGACTTTTTCCTTGCCTTTGCCAGACATCCCTCAGGGTTCTGGAATATATTGTGAGGAAGGTATCTCTTAGGTTTAATTTCGCTGGACACCCTAATCTCTTTTATAACAAATTTTTCTTCCACCTTCTTTCTCATCCACAACCATTTTATATCTTCAAGGATTTACAAGTGTTCTTCTTTGGTGATTGGGTCTTCTACTGTGATTAGGAATCATTTTGAGTTGCTCCACTCTTCAACACCTGACTGACGTGCTTGGGTTTCTTCATTCCCTTCTTCTTCTGAATATATTAGTTTCTCATCTTTCTCATACATGTATAAGGTAATGTAGTCCTCACTCTTCTCCTTCCCGAATCTCAAGATGAGTTCACCCTTTCCCACATCTATAATTGTTTGTGAGGCAGCTAAAAACGGTCTTCCCAAAATAAGGGGTATGTTCCTGTGGTTAGTTATATCTAAGATAGTGAAATCAACAGTGTAAAAAAAACTTCCCTACTCTTATTGGCACATCAATGGCTTTCCCTTTGGGTTGCGAGACAGCCGTTGCCTAGCATTGGCTCCCTTGTTGGTTCTAATTTCTTTTTGTTGGCTGAATCACAATACATTGAGAAACGCATCAAGTTGACATTGGATCCTAAATCACACAAGGATTTCTTTTTTTATAAATGTATCTCCAATTATACAATCATCTGTGAAGCTTCCCAAGTCTTTGTCATTGGGGGTAAGTATAGTACTGCCGTAATCCCATTCCACTCCCTTTTCCTTCGGGTTTGTTTCTGTCTCAATGGGTAGAGTTCCAGGTGATCTGTTATTCATTGTCTTAGTTAGCTGCCCCATTTGGTTTTCAAGATTTTTCATGCTGGCAGCGTGGCTTTGCATGAACAGCAGCCCTAGATCTTCAATGGTTTGTTTTTCTCAGCTTGATATGGTGCCTGAGAATGCTGTTGGTTTCTATAGCTTGGTGGGCTTCTATTTACTAGTGGAGTATTGAAATTATTCTTCCAACAAAATTTTTGGGTGATTTATCCACCCCTAGTTTTAAGTGTTTCAATTTGGGTTGTTTTGGCCCATCCTGTTACCTGCAAAATTGATAGAGTTTTGATCGAGGATGAACACACTTAAGTGCCGTGTCCTATTCCCCCACAGCTCCTGCACTCTGTGAAAGGACTAGTGGCAGAATGCATTTGTAATTACTCTACTTTCTAGGATAAGGCTGCTAGCTGTCCCAAAATGCTTGTGGAAGTATCCACTTGATACGCACCAAAAGGTTTTGTCACCAACCCCATCTCGGAATGCCATTGGTCAATGTTTGAAGTCATGTTCTCCATTTGCTCATATGCTTCTTCAAAAGATTTGTTCGTCAAGGCATCCCCTGCTGCAGCATCGATAATGGTTCTCAGTTGGGGCTCCTGCCCATTGTAGAATGTATACGCTTGTATCTATTTGGGGATAGCACGGTGCGGACACTTCCAAAGAAGATCCTTATACCTATCCCACGTCTCATAGAGGGTTTCACTCTCGTGTTTCCTAAATGTAGCAATATTGTTTCTTTGTTTGACAATCTTACCAGGGGGATTTACTTGGCCAAGAGTTTTTTTTCTGGGCCAGATCACTCCATTCAGCTACAGACCTGATGGTGAAGACTGAAACCCATGCTTTGCCTTATAATTCAGAGAGAATGGGAATAACTTTAATCTAATAGCATTCTCTGACAGTGCATTGTGATTGAAAGTGCCACAGATTTCTAAGAAAACAGAGATATGTGAATTTGGGTCGACATTGGAGAGACTACTGAATTGTACTGAATACTGAATCATTTGTATAGTGAAGGGCTTGTCGTCAAATTTATTGGCCTGGATGGCTGGCCTCTGGATGCTAGAATGGAGTTCCTCAACTTGAGGAACAGAAAAATCCTTTAGCATTCTTGTTTCCTTCTCATTTACCATGTCCTCAGCAAGGTTTTAGGGTTTAGATCACAAGCTCCTGACTAACTATACTATCCAAACCAAAACAACTTTACAAGTAGAACAAAACATGGTTAGTATAACTATTCTAACAAAAATTTAACTACTAACAAAACAAAAATTCTGCAAAAAACCAAATCCTAGATATGTCTAGACTACTGGGTTAAGGGTTGTCGTCAATATCACTAAATATTCCCCGGCAATGACACGAAAAACTTGACTGAGTCTGCGGTGTAGCAATTAAGCACAGAACATCATGCTATAGCAATGTCAAAAAAATCACAAATACACAATAAGAATTACTCCAGCAGCCAAAGTGCACGCATCATCAAGTAATAAATTTCCAGTAAGACCGGATCAATCCACAAGGAATAGAATGAACTATTGGACTTACCCCTAATTTATAATCTAGAACAACTCGCAAGCGGTATACCCACTAATCCTCCTTTCCCGCCATTAGGATAAGGGGAACTTACACTAGCTACTGTCTGTCTACTACTCTCTACTCTATTGAGATCAAGAGTAGTTCCTTGATAACACTCGAATAGTGATAATTCCAAAATTAGCTGCACTTACAGTGACATGCTAGCACTTGAACAGAGGACGATTGAACTAAATATGAATAAACGCTAAGGGATCCACACCCTCACAAGAAGGGTTGAGCTACACATTGAAATAAGAAGGGACGAATTCCACATTTGAATCAAAAGATTCATGTCTAGAACAAAAAAATATGAAATATTTAAAAAATGAAAACAGTGAAGGAAGATAGCTTCCCCAAGGTGAGAACCAGAATTTTCGCAATCTCTCCTTCCCTTGCAAGGCACTGATTTCCCTTCTCCCATTTTGCAGCTTCTAAGAAAACGATCTAGAGTATCCTCTAGTGTAAAGAGTTTCCTCGGACACCTCAAACCTGCCCTCGCAGATTACTCAGACTCCTCACACCAACCCGATCTCTCCCAACCTGAATTCTCTCTGGACTGTCTGAACACTCAAACACTCAAACTCCTAAGCTTTTCTCTTCTCTCCAAACACCCTTCCAAGTTCCCCTTTGTCTTCTATTTATAGGCAGTAGTGGGTGAACATTGACTATTTCACCCTTTTGAAGCGTGGCGCCACTGGCGTCAGAATCATAAGCTGTGGTGCTAGGAAAGATTTCTCGTCCGTGTGGCATATGTAGACCAGTACCAACTTAACAAGGCATTCCAGCACAGGGGCTTCAAGGTATCTGAGGAAGGAGTGCTGTCCTCTTCTATAAATTTGGACACTTGTGCCCTTTGTCTGTTGTTTTGTGGCACGAGTCTGCTTTTCTACGGTGAAGATCCTCTCTTTTGCCTGTTGGACTTCTATGTATGACACCACAGCTCTACTCTGTGAAGTCGTGTACCACCAGCTGTACTGTTTTGATTGGCTTAGACAGAATTGTTTGGTTTTAGGGTCTATTAGGGAGATTTTCTCTATCTTCGCTCTTTAGGCATGTTTGGTAAATATCCTACGTTACAAAGGCAAAATGGTCTCAAACTAGCAAAAATCAGTCAAAAATCAATGAAACTATATTGGTAAAAATCGACATGAATTTTACTAATCAGATTGCATTGAAAAATTATTTTTAGGTCTCTTTAGACCTCATTACGTAGAAAACTTACACTTCTACTAAGAGAAAATGCCTAGAATGGGAGAACAGGAAAATTCTTGGTTAAGGGTTTTCGAAAATGGGGGATGAATATTTCAAGGTTTTAATGGTTTGGACACGTATGAGGCTTGTGAAGGGCGTATTTCGACACCATTTATATATAGTTGGCCCAAACGTTTCAGGAGGTAGGCCCTCGGAAACCAAATTTTAAAGTGCTTTTCCTATCTGTCGCATTGTTGAACAATATCAGACTGTTAGTAGGGATGCAAACGGAACTAAACGGTAAAGAGATGCAAACGGAACTAAACAGTAAAGAAAATACCATTTTCATTTACCATTTCCAATTACAAAATCTTATATCGTAATCGTTTTTGCCAATTATTTTAGCTTTATTTTTTGCCGTTTTCATCCGATTAATCAGGCAAAAACGCTTCTACCATTTTCGCCCGATTAGATTAGTTTCATCCAATTAAAATATGACTTTCCTTACGCCCATTTATTTTCGTTCTATTTTAGTTACTTTCATTCTTTGTCGTCCGATTATTTCGTCAGATTAATTTAGATTTATTCGGATATTAGTTAAAAATAAATTTAAAAAACCAAATAAATTACAAATATAGTTAAAACATTGATTTAAATCGAAACAAATTGAAACAAAATCTATTCAAAAAATTAAAACACACTAAAATTAGAAGGTCAAATAATTACTTACATAACCTACCAAAGTCAGACTAACAAAAAAATACGTAATAAATCTTCATAAATATTTATATCCCAAGACTGTAACCAAACAAAATACTTACAATAGGTCTCTCCATCTCACAAATCACAATACAAATATCTTCAATACAATGAGTTCCACCAGCAGATGAAAATTAGAAATACCAAATAAAAAATTAGAGGCTTTCGAAAACAAAAAATTTGAGGCTTTCGAAATTCGAAATTCAAAGAAAATAAAACACACTAAAAATTTTACAAGTCTCACAATCCATGAAAAGGTAAAACAGTTCAAACCTTTTAAAATTTAAATGTAGGATCACCTTCAAATCCAGAAAACAGGGAAATAATCAAAATACATATTTACCCTTCATTCTTCAAAAGAAAACAATATTGTATAAACAGTAGTTTAATAAAATTTAATCAAAGCAAGACTTTTAAGTAATAAAAAAACCATATATAATCCAAACCTACAACAGTACAACTGTATAAGAATTTGAGTAATAAGAATATGCTCAAAATAAAATATAAAAATTTAGTAGTACAGCCATAGGTAGTTACATACCCATCACCATCAATATCGTCATCATCAAATGGTGTTGTAGTGTATAATGCAGTCAATTAAAAGAGTTACTCTCAAAATTTATTGTCAATCAACATAAATAAAATACCTTAAACACTTAACCATGTAGATTAACTATCAAAAGAGTATCTACAAAGAAAATTAATATACAGTAAGATTATTTTCCTATAAAGTACATGATCAATGATCAATATAAACTTTACATGCATGCAAACACTGAAGCCATTTCCTATTGGGAAATTTCCTGATACATTCGGCAGTACCATTTCTTGGATTTCTTGGTACCAGTCGGCAGTCGACCAGACATACCATTCGAACACAGAGATGAATTTGTGGATTAAGAGATAATAATCCCAAATGAATGAGAAAATAAACAACGAACTATAAGAGATTTAGAGCAGACAACAGAGAAAATAATAAGAGAAAAAGAGCAAAGACAGAATAGAAGCTATAGTAAAACAGACTCGAGGGAAAAAATCGACAGCAAAGAGGATGAATAGCAAAACAGAAAAAATAGGGAGGATAAAAGAGAAAACTGAAAACAAAAATTTTAGCCATAAAACAAGAAAGGTCAAAGGTAAAAGAGAGAGAAATCAGAGGGAAAAGAGAGAGGAATCAGACGGAAAAGAGAGGAATCACACGAAAAAGAGAGGAATCAGACGAAAAGAGAGGAATCAGAGGGAAGAAGAAAAATACCTCAGCTTTAGACAGAGTTTGCCAAGAGGTGAGCGGTACACCGGTAGCTCGATGGTGGCCTGACTCGCCTCTCCGTCTCGCCTGGATTTAGGGTTTGCACAATGCACGGGACGCTGGATTAGGGCATTTAGCCTTTTATAGGGCTCAACTAGTGACAGTGAGTCATCGAGTATAGTTACTATTATATATTTACACTAGACATATCATATAAGTCATTAGATTAATAGATTTAGGACTTTGCCTTTAATAAGTTTATAACAAGGTAGATTTTAGGGATTTGTTTTTAGAATATGTTAGCAATTATTAATTGGATCTTTGCTTTTTAAAAATTTGGAGTAATAGAAAGATGATAATTTTTTAAAACAAATATGATAAACAATCTTAAAATTTGAAACTTTTGGGTGTTATGAAAGTGTTACTTTATTTAATATGTGGTTCTTGATAATTGACTCATAGACCCATGGTCATTGAAAAAAAAAATCGTATGTATTCTAATAAATGAATCAATGGCAAATAATACTTGAAAATTTTATTTTGGTTGATGTATAAGTAAAACTGTGGAAGATTGCTTATTAAATGTTTATTTGATTTAATTAAGGACAGACAGGTATAAACTATTGCTCAATGAGGTAATTGTCTAGTCAATAATAAGTTTAATAATTTTCATTCAATCATAGTAATATAAAAATTCAAGTAAGTAATTTTAAGAAATTTGGTTGATTTAATAAATATTCACATATTCTATATGTTACAAAAAATTATTAATTATTGCATAATAAAGACCATAATAGAAACTTAACTCGTATTGCAAATATGTTATTTTGACTATTGTTATGTATAAAACTCTAAAATCTCTAAACCAATGGGCAAAGAGTCATTATATTCAATAACTCATATAAGATATAGCTCATACGAAATTAAAATTCTAAATCAATAAGATTGCTTATTAAATGTTTATTTCATCTAATTAAGGACATAGATAGGTATTAACTATTGCTTAATGAGGTAATTGTATAGTCAATAATAAGTTTAATAATTTTCATTCAATTATAGTAATATAATAATTTGTGTAAGTAAATTAAAGAGATTTGGTTGACTTAATAAATATTCACATATTCTAATTTTTATAAAAAAGTATTAATTATTGCATAATAAAAATCATAATAGAAAATTAACTTGTATTGCAAATATGTTATTTAGACAATTTTTATGTATAAAACTCTAAAATCTTTAAGCCAATGGGCAATGAGTTATTATATTTAATAACTCATATAAGATATAGCTCATACGAAATTAAGATTCTAAATCAATTACTCAATTAGTCAATATAAATTTTAAAATAATTATACAAATATAATAGGAGGGGAAATAATTTTTGAACTTTATTTTATCAAAACAAATAAATATGTAAAATATTAATTTGTTCTATAATATTTATATGATATCTCATAGTGTGAAGAGTATACTTGGCAAATTAATCAATTAATAAAAACAAAATGTCAAACATAAAAAAGATTGATAAATTTACCATACTACCCTATTTAAACGGTAGAACGGTAGAACGGATACGGAAGAGCTATTTCCGTTTTCGTCCCATTTGTTAAACGGTAGAACGGTAATCGGTAGAACGCTAAACGGATAATATTATTTATTGTTTAGAGACGGTAGAACGGTAATCGGTCGGACGGTAGAGCGGATAATCGGATACCGTTTACACCCCTAGATGTTAGTTTACAGACTAAATGGTTGTTTATTGAAACTAAACTTTTATTCAAAACTGAATGAAAACATCTCATCTGACTAAACCTGCTAAACATTATAACTTAAAATATTTAAAAAAATTTCAAATTGTATTGTCTTTAGATAGTGTTAGAGAACATGAGTCTCCAAAATCATCTACACTAGGATTGGTACCTTCTACGGACTCTATCCAGATAAGGCAAGTCATGTCATGATCAAAGGCAATCTTCACAGTTACCTTATTGTGTAAAATTCTGTAAAGATGTATTTCTTAGTCAATAAGCTTCCGAGTCTGTTTCCTAATGTGACTCGGATTCTCTTCTTCCTGTAACTGTATGTACACGTGAAGTCTAAGAGATTAATAAGAAATTACACACATTACAGATAGACATTTCACAAACATTTCAACCAGGGCCAGACATGAAATCAGAGGAGGAAAGTGTACGTATCTCTCCCATTGTTGTCTAATATTTCTTCTACAATCCTCAAAATAATTAAAGAGCCCCCCCCTCAATATTCAGAGTTTTCTTCAACATTTGTTTGGAAAGAGAATGATTGAACCACCTCTAATTGAAACAAATTGACCTTAGGTTGCTCCATTCCTAAATGGAGAAGCCACAATTTTTCCAACCCATCATCAATCTAGCAATTCAAACGCGAGGTTACCTCTGACTATTCATCCAAGTTCACAACACTGTCATTCTCAATGTTCATAAAATTCACTTCCTTCAATGATTCATCTTCACCAGGATCTGAAGCTTTTATCCCTTGCACCGCTTGAATACCTACCCCTATCACCTCTTCTTCTCCACTTTCCTCATTCGGTTTTCTCTCTTGTACCCATATTCCTTTGATCTCATCATGATCTTAGCAATCTCCAATTCTATTGAAGTTCTTGAAGTTACCAAGAATGGTCTACCAAGGATCAGTGGCATATCCCTATCATAATGCATACTTAAAGCAGTAAAATTTGCTAGGTAGACAAACTTCTCAACTTGTGCCACGACATTCTTGACAATTCTCTGTGGGAAGGAAATGTAACCATTTTCCAACATTAATTTCTTGCCTGGTGAAAATGATTGATTAAATCCGTACTTATCATAACTAGCATAAGGCATTACATTTACAATTGAGCCAAGATCGCAAAGTGTGTTTTCAAAAGTGTGTTTTCAAAAGTGTGGTGCCAGTTGTGCATGGAATTATAAAACTAATAAGATTCGGTAAACCTGATTGTTGTCCATTCTCTAATAAAAGAGCATTCCACTACTCCACTCGCTTATCTTTAGGAGTGGCCATGTCACTGTGAAGTGTTCCTCAGGGACGTGCATTTACTGACTTTTCTAGCTGCCCAATTTGAATAAAAAAATCAAAAGATAGATTGACTGACGGTGACTTTTAAACGAACCAAATCAATTTAACCATAACGTTAAATATCATCAATAAAGGTAATAAATATTTTTCTCCACCAAAAATGGTACTTCAAAAGGCCCACACACATCAGTGTGTATAATCTAAAAACGTTGTGTGCTTTTTGTGGCCCCTTTCTTACTTTTGTTACTTGTTTCTATTCCCTTAATACAAATTTCACAAATATCTAGATTAGTAAAATCAAAATTTGGATGGATTTTATTCTTTACTAATCTCACCATTTGCGGTTTAGATATGTGGCCCAAAGGCTTATACCATAAGTATGCCGAAATTTCATTTACTAAACTATGTTTAGTTCCAACATTACAGTGCAAAGTCAACAATGGTTCAATATATATAGAATCAAGATTTAATTTATATAGGCCATCAGAAAATATTCTAGAACCAATAATAGCATTATCTCGAAAGAAACTGAAAAATCCACTCTCAAATGTTAAAGTATATCCAGTACTATGACGTTAGGCTAATAAAATTAAATTTCGAGAAACTGAAGGAACATAAAGAGAAAAAAGTCTAAATGATGTCCAGTATCTAAAATCAAACGATAGGTTCTGATGCCGGCCAAGGGAGCTTTGATCCGGTTCCTCATGAAGATAAACTTTTCACTTATGTGTGTGGTTTGATTTGTAAGAGATCCCCACATCATATTAGAAACATGATTGGTACAACCATAGTAAATCCACTATGTATTATATGGAACTTCAGCTAAGTTTGATTCACAACATACTAAAGCACATGGCTTACCATTCTTTCTGAACCATGCTTTAAACATTAGTCAATATCTTGCAAAGTGTCCACGTTTATTGTAGAAACAAAACTTTTCTTTTTATTGTCCTTAGAGTGGACTTGGTTAGTCTTTTTTATTCTTTAATGCTTCTTTTTGGCCATTCTAGTAATCTTTTCTTTCACGCTTCCTTTATTAGCTTCCTTTTGACTCATGAGGCTAACAGAGTGAAATCTTTGTTTCTTGAGTCTTTCCTCTTCATGAAAAAGCATGATATGGATTTCATTTGCAGTTCATTTATATTTTATTGTGTTATAGTTAATCTTAAAGAGGGCTATACTCAGGAAACAAGGAGTTGATAACGAAATGTACAAGGAAACTTTAACTCAATTCCATCCCAATGGTTCTTAATTTTTCTGATATATCTATCATCTCTGTCACATGGTTATATATGGAACATGAACCATCAAATTCAGGGGTGGGAAATGTACCCATTAATGGCCCAGCATGGGACTTATCAGTCAATTCATACTGAGAACACTCTTTTTGACAAATTGCATATACTCCTTAGGACTATCCGTACTTTGAACTGTCGACTTGATGTTGCTCGCAACTGTCATTTGCATGAACATTAAAGTTAATATTTTTAATCTCTCCCAAGCTTTATGAAGAGATCTCTTTTGAGTACTTTGATTGGTAATAGCAGGTGCCTTTTCAGTTAGTATTGCAAAGTCAAGATCCATAACACTTAGGTGAAACAAAACTTGCTCAGACAAATCTTCAAAATTAAGGCCAGTAAACATAACTACTGATGAAGCTTGCGAAGCAGAGAAACAGGCAAAAATGCTACAAAATAAATATAATCTTACACATAAATGTATTGAACTTAAACACAAACTTTAAGTGCTCATTAAAGTTAACCTTTGGGCATTAAAACAATACTCTTGATGCACATAATTGATGTATAAAAGGTGTGAAACATAATCAGTAATGGCATATACCTTAATTAGACATGCATGCTATCTTTGGATTTGATAGACTACAAAAATTAGTTTATCAAAATCTTAGATTTTTCATAATCCATGAATTACAATATAATCTTACAACAAAAACATCAGGTCATTTAATCATAAGTATCAAAATAATTATGAGTAATTGAAATTAAGTTAATTTTGGTATAAAAAACTTTCTAATTCGGCCACTTTTGTGACTAACAAGTTAGATGATTTGGATATCAGTTTTATTTTATTAATTAATTACCGTTAGTGAGCAATCCAAGGATCATTTACAGATCACTCATTGAACTATCCTTGAAGTGAATAAGTGGTTAAAGTAATATTTAGGCCGAGTCGTCTGTTTTTACTCTCCCATTTCCAGCAAAAAATTAGTAACCGGATTCAAGTTAAAACTACAGTAATACTAGTGAATAAGAAAGAGTACGCTAGAGATAAAGTACTCTCCTTTTTTACTAAACCATCAATAGATTATTAAACCCACTCCTTGTTTTAGTTGTTTGGCGAAATAGTACAAATGTGGGTTCTTACTAATTACAACGTAACCCTTTTCTTTAAGTTGTATACAAATTATATAATATTTTTCATAAAAATAGTCCTTCCTTAAGATTTCTTTTCGTTATTTTATTCAGCTGAAAGTCAACCTAACTCTCCTTCATAAACGTCCATACAAAAAAGAGAAAAGGAAAGCAATCATTTCCCCCTTGGAAACTACTAACAGCACAATTGCCTAGGATTTATCCATTACAATTTTGGATTTTATAATATAAAAAATATTTTTTTTTTTAAAGTTTTTCGATTGGCTGGTACGTCTGATAGGTACTGCAGCCTAGGTGCAACTAGCATTACTCTTTCTCTTCTGTCTTTTTACATATGTTGATTTGACATTACAAATCTATTTCTTACCAAAGAACCGAAGAGCCTTTCAGACTTTTCCAAGCCTTACAAGAAGGCTCAATATCCAACTAGGTAAACCAAAGATAGTAACATTGGTTGACATAGTACAAGAGAGGTTTCAAGCTACATTTTCAATATTTTAAGTCACATCTAAGTCTTCTTTACTTTATTGTGAGTTAAGATATCGAAACTTAGATTTTTGAAATCCTTTTATTGTCCTACATACTCTATTGTATATAATAAATATTTCTTAAAAAGAATTCATAATAAACAAAAAAATGTCAAATCGTAAAGTCCTTTAAGGCATCCTCGAATAATTTCTTAAACTCAAATTAAACAAATTGGGAGAGAGAAGAAAAAAAAAATTTTAGAAAACAATATCAATAATCATGATGGAATTATCAGAATCATAATTCATCATTGCTTCGACCAAACTTAAATTCAGCGAAAGAAAAATCCGCATAATGGTTCTGATAAACAATCCAATTGACAACGAGGAAAAGAAAACATACTCAATATTTTATTTGAACAATCCAAGACTAGAAAACTTAATACATACGTTCATGGACAACCTACAAAAATGAAACACTAGCTTTGATACCATTGAAAGATTTTTTGTATACTTAAAGAGAAACTGAACATGAAAAACTAGTAAACAGTAGAAAGAATACTTGGTTCTATTGATTACTTTGAATATCAAATGTCGTGTTGAGAGGTCAACCCAAAATAGGATTTTAAACCCTAATTATCACTTCCGATAAAAGTGATCAATTATTCCCAAAGGTAAAAGGATTTGTGCGTGCAGTAATAGTACAGGACAAGTGGGTCACTTAAATTATAATAAAATATTCCAACAGTGCAAAGGTAAAAAAATATATATGAACATGATTATTCGAAATCTAACGTTTTTATATTAAAGAACTATCTCGAACCTTTTCCTAAAGTCTGTATTCGATAGACAAGTTAACGGATATACCTGTACTTGGAACGAGGGAAACATTTTTCTGTAGAATTGTGTAAATTAGTTACTAATCTGTCAACAATAGAACTTCTATAACATATCATGTCAATAATCTTGTAAAAATATTAGGAATTAAATAAGAAGTCTACCATATATCTATGTGTAAATTAACCTCGTTAATTGTTAACAATTAAAAGCGTCAAGTTCATACATACCTCAAAAAACCCTTTTGATCAATATATGAAAACATTTACTTAGTGTATATTGCTGTTCTTAAACAAAGGATACATAGATCTATGAGAAATTTATATTTCATAAAATTTGTATTACGGACCAGTGGATTTTTGCATTTTATTTCACTATTAATTTTCATGTAAAATTTATATACCTCTTTAAACCCAATAATGGGTCCAGACACTATATTCATATCAATTGACAATAAAAATAAGGACTAGAGTCTTAGTGTGACCTTAACCATTTATATTTTATTTTATTTTGCTCGAATAGTTTGTTGACAACTCTGGGAATTTTGAATTTTATTTCTTGGAGTGCGTTTTAATTTATGGTAGAGAGTAAATATTTATTGGCCATACGCTTTCCTTAAAAAAGTAGACATTAGACAGTTACAAATTGTGTGGAATCATAATTATTGATGGAAACTATACAAATGGAATGTCCTCCAAGATTACCTTCTTTGACTGAGATTTTATTTGGTCCTCAATCATTCTCCATCAACCTAAGAGACTTTGAGAGCATGTGCAGCTTGGTCAAGAATCTACTATATTGAATGCGAGATAGAGTTTATGTGAAGAAATCAACTACTTGATCACGAGTAGAGTAGGTACATACTGAACCCAAATATAGCCTAAGTTAATTCGTTCTCTGATGAAATGGTATTCGAGTTCCAATTGCTTCACCCGACAATGAAATACTGGATTTGCAGCAATATAGGATAGTACCATCCAACTATCCGAGAAACCGCTTAATTGCATTCAAATGTGTTTCCGTCGATGCCTGTTGAAACTGACAGGTATGATTGACAATATAAATATCAGCATGAGTGATAATTAGATACTGTAAGAAACCTATAGTGGCCCTATATTCTGTAGGATATGAGTGTAATGTGCCTTCAAACATGGATATTTTCGCACCAGGGTCAACCAGTGTAGAGAGCAGTTTGACCATCTCTTGGACCAAGACACGTCAACAAGTTTGTAGTGCACCTGAAGTGAGAAAGATGAAGACCTTGGTTTTTCCTACTCACTCCAATGCCAAACAAATACTGAAACTGAGCCAAATATTTTACCCAAAAATCTTTTGGTAGATGATGAAGGGGTTTTCGAACTTCAGTGCATGGTTTTTTGTGATATTAATATCATCATCGCAGATTAAAAATATACAATGTTGAAGACGCCTAGTGAAATTTGTAGAGTTACAACGAAAGCGAGTAGGCGAGAAAGAGCTAGAAGAAGATGGCTGGGGTTGGAAAAGAAAGAAAATTGAAAGTTGATTCATAATGCTTTAGTGGTTTACATTGTGCATCATCTCAAATATTGTTACATGAAGTATCAAACTCATAAACTTACTCGATGTATAGTCGTACTGTGATTATATCAAATGAAGAAGAATATTACTCTTAATGCCAATTTTCTATTATAACTACAACTCTTTAAGAATTTTTAATTTTACCTCTTAGTGTCCAATCCCTACTCATAAAGCTGGGTCAACATGCTGTCAACATCAAAGTCACTTGAGTATGTCACATGTGAGCTACCACTCATGTGGGCTGGGGCCCATATTTCTTAACAAGGACTATACGTATAGAGTACTGATGAGTTAACCTGAGACATGACAAAAAAAAGTTCCCCAAGATAAGAAGTGGGACACCAGTATCATGCTCAAGGGTTTGTTTTCAGCCATAGATGCAATTATGTAAGTGGCATACTGCTTGTGGGCGAGTTCTATTGACAAACCCAGGAAATTAGAGCATATACACTTCCTCTTCTTGAGTACCATTAAGATAGCAATTGCAACATCGAGTTGTTTAAAATACTAGTTACGACTAGCAGCAATAGTTCACATTGTGTGAATCGACACTGGCTTGATGACTAGACTGAATGTTTTTAAGTTCCATGACCTTCTCTCTGATTAAATCCCTTAACAAAAAACCATGCTTTGTACCTGTCAATTGTACCATCCGGTTTTGTTTCAATGCGGAATACTAATTAACACAAGTGATAAAGTTTGGTAAGTTTAGGTAGATCCTAGAGAGACTTTGGTTAACTACTGAATTTCTTTCCAAATTATTGTATTTAAGAATTTGGGTGTTGACTGAAAGCAAAATAAACTGAATTCTACCCTAGGATGGAGCCTAAATTGGAGGAATATGATGATAGAAGCTGAGAGGGGTGTGATTCTAGTGTAATACAATTTATTTGTATGATTCTATGGTTTGGTATTGATTAGGAACCTAGTGGATAAGGGTGACTTCTATCTGTTTGCGTATTTTGAGTGTTCTACAGCGTGTCCCTCAGTTAGTCTGATCTCTTTCCTGTCCCAGCATCTAATTGAGGGACCTACTGCACTTAGCCACAGTTCGAACTATGTACTGATGCGAATTATTCCTAGCCTACACGTGCAAAATTCCCAATCCGACCCAGCAAATCGGGAAAAACCATATGCTGTCTAATGTTATTCCATCCTAAAATTTCCTTCCTATCTCATTTAGGATTCCTAGACACGATTAAACGGTTTACAGCACTTAAAACAGAAGCCAAAACACATCAGACACCCTACCCATGCGGATTTGTTTTTACCAAAACCATTAAACCATACTTCAATCATGCATTACATTTATTACATCACAACGCCCTTGTGGGGGTTTAGCTACACATGGTCTAAGGTAAAGAAAAGTACATGGTAAGCATGCTGGAGTTTATGTTTAACACGAAATATGCAAAAAAAAAAAAAAAGATAGAAGAAACATTTGTGTTTCAAGAAGCTTCAAGTCAACCTATCCATGGAAATATGACTGCCGGAGCTTGAAATCTTCAATCTCTCCACTTTTGGCTCGAATTCCGAGGTCTGTTGTGTCTCCTCTGGATCTCTTCTGATGAAAAATCCCTTCTGGTAGTTTTAGTGATGGGCTGCTGATTCTTTTCTTCGTCCATAGGTAGCTTGAAAGTGTGGATGCACGGCGTCGCATTCTAAAATCCTAACCCTTCCCATGTGTGTGCTGCCAAGACTTAGTGACGCAAAAGCGGCACCTGGCGCAACCTTGGGCGCAGCTGTGACAGCCCAATTCAACAAAGCTCAGACCGGAAGTTATTTCAATAGCAGTATGGGCACTGCTGCGGCCTTACCAAATGCGGTAGTGCTTGAAATGTATGTCAGCTTCTGTATGTTTTTTGACACAATGTCCTCAAATTGATCTCCATGGCGTCGGATGGTCTTCAGGCTTGGGCAGAACTGTAAGAAATTCCTAAGTTAATTCAAGAATTTCTTACATTAATATGTTTCTAATCTACAAGAAACATGAAATAAAAATTTAAATATGAAAAAATATAAATACCTTTTTCCTTCTCTAAATTTGCAGCGGAATATTTGGATCTTCTAAGTTTTAGTTTTTTCATGGTAAACGAACTTAGGGACCAAGTTTAGTATTTATAGGAAAATAGCAAAAACTGTTACCATAGAGATTTTCAACCTAATCAATATAGATTTAAAATCAATTATCAATTATGCAACATACATACATTTTCTTAATGTTTTGCATTATGAAAAACGTTTTTATTAAATAGAAAATATTTTATGGTATTAAATATTTTCTAAAAATTTTCCATTAATGCAAAAAAAAATGTAAATAAATGAAAATGTTACGTGCTCCCACTTGATGCATAACACATAACTTCAATATGAAACAAAACACAAGAATCATGGAGATAGGTCCTCTAAATACGAGTAATATCCATTACTAGGTATTTTCGTTCTGAAGTTCCTTATGTGGTAACAAAACTTCATGAATAAACCTTATGTTTATTATTGGTCCAAATATATTTCTCATAATATTGTTGTGCACATGAATACGAGAAATATCTGAATGCTGAAGAGTTTCTTAGATAAACTGAATGTATATACAAATTACAAAGTGGAACAGAGTCCCATATTTTCTACATGATCCTTGAATTTCATTGGTGGCATGCCTTTAATCAAAGGATCAGCAATCATCAACTCAGTGCCAATGTGCTCCAGGACCACTTTCTTTTCTTTAACACGTTCTCTTATGGCTAAGAACTTAATGTTGATGTGTTTACTTCAACTCCAACTGTTAGTATTCTTAACCATAAAGACAACAGCTAGGTTGTCGAAAAAAAAAAAATCTCAATGGCCTAGAAATAGAGTCCATAACTCTAAGCCCAGATATGAAACTCTTAAGTCATACACCATGAGATGTAGCCTCAAAACTGGAGCTCGACTTCCATAGTATTAGTTGCAGTCAAAATCTGCTTGGCACTTCTCCATGAAACAGTTCAATCAGCCATAATGAATATGTATGCAGATTTTGACTTGCAAGAATCAACACGGCTTGCTAAGTACGAGTCTGAAGAGCCAATCACTTCCAAATCATCCGTCTGTCTATACTTAAGCATGTAGTCTTTGGTTCCTTGGAGGTACCACATGACTTTCTCTGCAGCTCTCCAGTGGTCCATACCAAGATTACTCTGATATTTCCTTCCCAAGAGCATATGCAATGTCAGGTCTAGTGCAGACCTGACCGTACATAAGGCTTCCAATAACAGAAGCATATGGAATATCCAACATCGATTCGTTCTCAAGTTAATTTTTTGGGCATTGATCCAAGCTGAACTTGTCTCCCTTTACAATGGGTGCAACACTTGGTGAACATTCCTTCATTCGAAATCTCTCCAAAATTTTGTTAATATAGGTTTCTTGTGACAGACATAAGACACCGTGAGGCCTGTCTCTATGGATCTTAATTCCAATAACATAAGATGCCTCGCCCACATCTTTCATATCAAAGTGTCACCTCATGTAGCATACCCTTATGTAGCATACTCTTAAGACACCGTGAGAAAATGTGTAACCTCATCTAGCATACCCTTATCATTGGTCGCAACAAAATATAATCCACAAACAAAAAAAAGAAAATTTTCTCCTAACCTTCAGGTATATATATTGATCCATGGGATTTTCAACAAAACCCAATGAAGAAATTACACCATGGAATTTCAAATACCATTGGCAGGACGCTTGTTTCAAACCGTACATGGATTTCTTAAGTTTGCAAACCAAATTCTCACTATCACTAGAAGAGAAACCTTCCGGTTGTCTCATATAAACCTCTTCTTCTAGATCTCTATTAAGGAGTGCACTTTTCACATACATTTGTTGTAACGCATGGTCAAAATGACCAACTAATGCCAAAATAATTCGAAGTGAATCTTTCTTAGATACAGGAGAAAATGTCTCTGTGTAGTCGACTCCTTTTTGAGTGAACCCCTTAGCAACGAGTCTCGCTTTGTATATCTCAATGTCGCCTAATGAGTATCTTTTGGTCTTAAAGAAAAAGATTTACAAACAATGGCCTTCGTCCCATTAGGCAAGTCTACAAGGTCGTAGACTCCATTGCTCTTCATGGAATTCATCTCTTCCTTCATTGCATTATTCCATAATTCTTACTATGTACAACTCATGGCATGAAAAACGTTTTGGGATCATTTTCAGTTCCTACGTCCGATTCTTGTAAATACACAACATAATCACTAGGAATTGCTGGTTGACATTCTCAAGTAGATCTTGTTAATGTTAGACCACCTTCTCCTTGAGGAGCTTGTGATTCAACTAGCTAATCAACTTGACGGTTATCAGCAACTTGTGGAACTTGAGTGATTGGTTGTGCAGTGCTCGATTGAACTTGAGGAGTACTATGAATGATGACCAATCTATCTGACAATGTCGAAGGTTAAACTTTTGTACGATCATGAGCAGGAATTAAATCCATGAACTGATCCCTCCCACTGATCATGCCATTCTCAAGAAACTTAGCGTTTCTTGATTCCACAATCCTAGTTGTAGGATATGGACTGTAAAATCTGTAACCCTTATACCTTTCAGAATAACCACTAAAACAGCCACTAATGGTCTTTGGATCCAACTTCTTTTCTTGTGGGTTATATCTTCTCAATTCAAACGAACGTCTACAAACACCCTTATCCTAGTTGTAGGAAAGGACTTAGGCATTTTTTTAGACTGATTGGGGTTTTTTAGCCTCCATACCTTGGTCAACCGAATTCTTGAGCCTGTATAGACCTGAAATTTGTTTTGTAAACCCAAACAAATTTAGCCACTTGGGTTTTGAATTAACATTTTCTTTTTTGTATGCCTATCTCATGATGTTGCATGATTGAGCTGAATCAGATCTTGGATTTTTATTTAGAAGTTCAATTGCAAAAAGGAGAGATAATGAGAAAAAAAGAGAGGAAAAGAAGGAAGAAAGAGGTTGCAAACCAAGCAAAAGAAAGAAGTTGGACACGAAGTAAATCAAATTTCTAGCAGTTTTTACAAGTAAAGTGGATGGAAGAAAAAAAATGACAAATAAGGGCCTAACCCTGAAGTTTGTGGGGACCATATAGATTTAAGGAGTGTTTTGGCTATGGAATCATAGCTATCAAATCTCAAGTGCATCTGCAGTACTAATGGAGAGCACAGTAGTTGTGTGGACCACAGAGATTTAAGGAGTGTGTTGCCCATGGAAGCCAGAAGAGGGATTCTCTAACTAAGGCTATAGAGTGAAATGGCTGAACAACATGTCTTCCTTTTTCCTAGAAAATTCATATTTTTAAGATAAAAATCATTTAGGATAGATTGTTTATTATCTCCATAGTGAGTTTGGCGGTAATATGACATGTGAAATTATGATCCTATTCTATAGCCAATTAACCCATTTTTATGTTTACATGCAAATAATTACCAAAAGAGCGAAGAGAATCAATGTTGGAGAAATCAAGAGTTTTTCAAGACATTTTCTGAAAAATATCCCAAAATAAAAGAAGGCAGCAGAAGGTGACGGCATATGACGTCAACATATTCCATGAGTAGGCAGAAAATGCACAAGTACCTAGTGTTGTTGTGCTAATTTGGGTGCCCCTGCGCCCGAAGACCTGAAGTGTTACAGAAGCCAACCCCAATTCGACGTCAAGCGAGCAAATTGAAGACACGCGGCAAAAGCACAACAGTAGATAAAATAGCAGCCAGCGCGCTGCACTCAAGTTGACAGTTGTTTCAGTAAAATTTTCATCTATTTATAAAAACATTTTTCATTAACGGAAAATATTTAGAAAATATTAATGCCATAAAAAGTTTTCTATTTAATATAAACCTTTTTCAAAATAAAAAAACATTAATAAAATAAATTTATGATGCAAAACTGATAATTGATTTTATATCTAAATTGATTAGGTTTAAAATCTCTATGCTAATGGTTTTTGGAACTTTCCAATAAATACTAAACCTGGTCCCTAAGCTCATTTACCATGAAAACTAGAGTTTAGAAGATCCACATATTCCGCTGCAATTTTAGAGATTAAAAATGGTATTTATATTTTTCCAAATTTATACTTTTATTTCATGTTCCATGTAGATTAGAACATGTTAATATTAGAATCATGAATTAACTAAGGAAAATCTTACTTTTGGTATTAGAGCCAAATTTGTGATTTTTAGATGTTTTTTGTGGGCCTGATTTACCTTATTTTTTTAATTAAATTCCGACTTTCACTATTATTTACTAAATTGTGTATTTTCTGAAATCGGCGACCTTGTCGCCGAATTTCATTCAATCCGGTAAGATTCCGTCGTCTCTTAGGAATGGGACCTTTAGACAATTGGTCGCAGGACCTCGGCTGACAATTATACCCTGGTAGTAGGCCGCGGAGATGGCCGGAAAGCCGGTTACGAAGCCAGAAAAAGTATTGTCTTGTAACCAAAATTTTAGAATTTTTCGGTGGGATTTGCGTCGCTTTTCGGCTACAGTAAGCCAGCTGGCCGACCTTTCTATGGTGGTCGCTGGCTTTATAGATGGCCAGAACGCCGACGTAGGGAAACCCTAGTTTATCTGCCTCTGGCGGCGGGGAGAGGTTAGGGATGACCTCTTGCGGTTCAGTTCAATTTATTTATGTATTCTGGTTTGGTTTTGTTCACTAAATACCTTAAATCAGGCCGTTCCGTGCGGGACCGCCCTGCCTTGGCCTTCACCTTTTGAGTGTTTGGGACGTCCATTCGTTAATCATCGGGCGCAGGTCGATCATTTTGGTTCAGCCCATACAGTGTTCGCCCAATTAGACCAGAACAAAAATGGGCCACTCATTTTGGAGAGCCCAGGGCGTTAGTTGAGCCCATGCGAGGAAAACTTTGCTGCAATGGGGCGGGCCTGGGTGCCATTTCCTCCTGAAATTCGTAAATATTCAGAAAAAATATAAACAAATGGGAAAATAAAGAAAGGTTTTGAAAAAATCGTCTATTAAATCACAAATATATTCTGGTTTTTATTTTATATATATATATATATATATTAATCATATAATTGTATAATTTTGTTAATTATGCACAAATTATTGTATGATTTCATATGAAATTTTGATTATAGTCATTATAAGCATGAAATGTTTGTTATAGTATTCATGTATGAGAAATTAGAGTATGATTTACATGAAATGTTTTTATGCTCTTTTTGCATGGTATTATTTTAATCCTTTAAAAATGAAAACATTTATGAGAATTATTTATTTATGAATTTAAAATTTTCATTTAAGCTTGGAAATTGTTAGAATTTGTAAAATTTAGTTAAATTCTCATCATATTTGAGTATAATATTTAAGATTAGTGCCTGAAGTTTTAGCTCATAAAGATTCATAACATGTTTAATAAATAAATTTAGATGAACAATTAGGTGATGAACCATTCACAAACAATTATGTAGTTGACATGAGACGTATGACCTTAGTAAGTTTCACATAGTCTGGTTCATCAAGGCCCACAATGACATCAGTCTCCTTGGGAAAACAACTCTGTGTAAGGATTTTCGTACTTTATCAGCCTTTGTTGAACCCAACATTCCTGGGAGGATACTTGGTTAATGCCTACCATGTTACTGCATAATCGTTCTTAGATATTTTGTAGAGCCTGGAACACAAGAACCACCCACAATGTCTAATGATTAAATATATATAATTTTAGTTACATAGAGAGCAGCCACAACATCTTTAGTTAACTTAAATTATATATTAAGAAAAACTAAATGATCACATAAGGAATTAGACATGAATTGTGATTAATTATACTTAATATGATAAAATTCATCCCACGTGAAATTGTTTTATATTTATAAAATTAATTAGGATAAATTATCTGACTGTGTTGATAATTTACATACAGGGATTTCGAATTTGAATATAGTCTGATAGTTTTATCATTCAGGATAGTTAATGTACCCTTTAAGTGAATATCTATCATATAGAGACTTTAGATCTACTTGAGTAAAAATTTACCCCAAAGGCAATTTTTATGACCTTAGATGAAACTTTAGGGCATGTTTCACATTGGTAATAAATGCCATTAAGCTTTGTCAAACTCATATTCTAACAGAAGCCTTTTGTGCTTTCTATGGTTACTCAACCTGCTAGTTACTCTGATGTTCGTCTAGATATTCCTGAACTTTGATAATTATAAAGTTTTGAAAGAAAGGATTATCTTTCATCAGGGTAGATGGACATATATTATGCTATAAGAAATGATGAGCTGCCGGTTGTAACTGATCAAAGAACTCCTGTTGAAGTTACACTATATGAGCGATGGGAGAGATCCAATCGGATCAATGCAATATTCATTAAGACTACAATTACCACTAGTCTTCGAGGTTTAGTCTAGCAGTATGGCAGTCCAAGATCTGCTTAAAGCCATTGGTGATCAATTCGTCACTTCAAAATGCATTAGCAAACACCCACATAATGAAGTTTTCTTCACTGTGTCTCACAAGCGTTAAGGGTGTGCGTGAGCACATTATGAAAATGCGGGACATAGTGGCTCAACTCAAGCAACTTGGGGTTGATATGTCAGAGTCTTTCGTTTTGCACTTTATTTTGAACTCTCTTCCTTCACATTACGGGTTTTTTAAGAGCTCTTATATCACACATAAGGATAAATGGTTTATCAATGAATTAATGACCATGTGTGTCAAAAAGAGAAGAGATTTGTAATTGAATTGGGTAAAAGTGCCATGTTGGCTACAACTCGTGGGAAGAAGATGACTAATAAATATGACTAATCTCAAGCTAGCACTTCTAAGTCTTATCAGAACGGGAAAAGTAAAATACCACCTCAAGCCGATATTAAGAAAAACTCTAAGTGTTTCGTCTGTAAAAGGAGGGGGCATGCTAAAAAGGATTGTACAAAATTGAAAACATGGCTTGAGAAGAATGGTACTCTATCCTCTTTTGTTTGTTATGAATTTAATATGGTTAATGTTAATATTAACACCTGGTGGATTGACTTTGGGTCTACTATTCACATTGGAAACTCGTTTCAGTGTATGCAAAACCTTAGGAAGCCAGTGGGAAGTGAGTTGACCATCTTATCCGACAACAAGATGGGCTCACATGTTGAGCCTATAAGAACTTTAACTTTAACTTTAAGTAGTCGGTTTGTTTAAATTTGGAAAGGACCTTTTATGTACCAAGTTTATCTAGAAACTTAATTTCAGTTTCAAGGCTTGTACCTTTTAGATATTCTTTTACTTTTAAAGACACATTTTCAGTTTCTATCATAATACTGAATCTGTTGGAAATGGTATATTGTCTAATGGTCGTTTCTGAATTTCTTTACAAACTGATGGCACTAATAGTTCAATGCATGTTCAAACTGGCACTAAATGGTGTAATATTAATGAAGAGTCCTCTATGTTATGGCACCGGAGATTAGGTAATATCTCCATAGATAGAATTAAGAGGTTAGTAAAAGGAGTACTTAGTACTCCTGATTACACTGATTTTGAAACTTGTGTAGATTGTATTGCAGGCAAACAAGTAAAAGAAATTACTACTAAGAGTTCCGACTATTTGGAAATCATACACACTACCGTATGTAAACCAGATTTAGATATGTCAGGGCAGAAATGTTTTGTCACCTTTATAGATGATTATTCACATTATATAAATGTTTATTTGGTTCACGATACGCTTGAAGCATTGGATGGCTTCAAAGCCTTCCAGACTGAAGTTGAGAACCAATGTGGGAAGAGAATACAAATAGTGGGATCTGATAGAGGTGGTGAATATTATGGTAGATACATAGAGAGTGGACAAACACTTGGTCCTTTTGCGAAGTTTCTTCAAGAGCATGGGATGGTTTCTCAATACAATATGGCTGGTTCTCCGGACTAGAATGGTGTTGCAGAAAGAAGAAACCGAACTCTAATGGACATCGTGTGAAGTATGCTTAGCAACTCTAATCTTCCTAAGTTCTTGTGCATTGAAGCACTAAAGACGGCTACGTATATATTAAATTAGGTTCCAACCAAAGCTATCCCAAAGACACCTTTTGAACTATTTAAAGGTTTGAAACCGAGTTTGTAAAATATACGTGTTTGGGGACGTTCCTTTGAAGTGTAAATATATAACCCACAAGAAAAGAAGTTGGATCCAAGGACCATTAGTGCCTTTTTCAGTGGTTATTCTGAAAGGTATAAGGGTTAAAGATTTTAAAGTCCATATCGTACAACTAGGATTGTGGAATCAAGAAATGCTAAGTTTCTTGAGAATGGCATGATCATTGGGAGGGATCAGTTCGGGGATTTAATTCTTGCTCATGATCGTACAGAAGTTTAACCTTCGACATTGTCAGATAGATTGGTTATCATTCATAGTACTCAAGTTCAATCGAGCACTGCACAACCAATCACTCAAGTTCCACAAGTTGTTAATAACCCTCAAGTTGATCAACTAGTTGAATCACGAGGTCCTCAAGGAGAAGGTGGTCTAACATTAAGACGATCTACTTAAGAATGCCGACCAGCAATTCCTAGTGATTATGTTGTGTATTTACAAGAATCGGACGTAGGAACTGAAAATGATCCCGAAACGTTTTCTCAAGCCGTGAGTTGTACATAGTAAGAATTATGGAATAATGCAATGAAGGAAGAGATGAATTCCATGAAGATCAACAGAGTCTGGGACCTTGTGGAGTTGCCTAATCGGGGTGAAGGCCATTGTTTGTAAATGTGTTTCTTTAAGTCCAAAAGATACTCATTAGGCAACATTGAGATATACAAAGCGAGACTCGTTGCTAAGGGGTTCTCTCAAAAAGGAGTCGACTACACAGAGACATTTTCTCCTGTATCTAAGAAAGATTCATTTTGAATTATTTTGGCATTAGTTGGTCATTTTGACCTTTAGTTACAACAAATGGATGTGAAAAGTGCATTCCTTAATAGAGATATAGAAGAAGAGGTTTATATTAAACAACGAGAAGGTTTCTCTTCAATTCTGTGGTAAGAGATAACGATACTGTTTTTGCTACTACTCGCCGACCTCCTTCCTTTGAGAGTAAGTTTAGTCCTTTTCATGATATGAGTCAAGTGCGCTGTAATTTTTATAAGGGTTATGGTCACATGAAATTCACCTGTCCTGCCTTCAAATCTAAGAAGCCTCAGCATACTCCTTCTGTGCGACATACTACAACAGCTTCAGTTTGCTCTGATGGTTCATCTTCTACAGCTCATTCTCACACCTTTGCACTGATGGATATCTAGGACATGATTAAGAAGGCCCTTCCTAGTCTTGGCCAAGGCACTTCCTCCACCTCTCCATTGTCTGCCAACTCAGGTGAGGGTTCATTGATAATTGACTCTAGTGCTTCTAATCATATGACATTTGATTCCTCTAGTTTCTTTGTCCTCTTCCTCTGTTTCTTCTTCCCTATCTATACTTCTGACGGTTCTAACCTTTTGTTCAATCCACTGGTTCAGTTTGTACCTCTTCAGGTCTTTGTTTCACAGATGTTCCCTATCTTACTCATTTATCCATGAATTTGTTATCAATTGGTCAATTATGTGATCTTGGTTTTCATGTTCTGTTCTCTTCTTCTGGATGTCAGGCACATGACCCATCAACGGAGAAGGTTCTTGGGACAGGGCGTAAAGTCGGATGATTGTTTGAACTTCTTGATTTGAACATTCCATTTGTTGCTCCATCGTTGTTAAATTGTAGTTTGGTTACTAGCTCTGGTTCCGAGTTTGCATTTTGTCATAGTCATTTCAGCCATGTTTCAGCCACAACTCTCACTAAATTAGTTAATACTGGCCAGTTGGGGCAAGTTTCTTTAGAATTATTGGATTGTGTTAGTTTTAAACTTGGAAAACATAATGTTTTACCATTTAATACCAGTGATGTGCATTCTTTAGCTCTTTTTGATAATATTCATTCTGATATTTGGTGACCGTCTTCGGTTCCATCGATTGGCCGATCAAGCTATTATGTTGTGTTAACTAATGACCATGTGCCCTCTTCAGACTTGTCTCCTACTGATGACCTTGTGCCTTCTTCGGACTTGTCTCCTACCTCCTCAGCCAATTCGTCGCCAGAGGGTCCTAAAAGTCAGTCTCGTTATCCATCTCGTCATCTTCAGCCTCCAATACGTCTATCGGATTATCTTTGTTATTATTCTGCTATCATTTCTATTTATGAACCCTCTTCTTATAAAGAAGCTTCAGTTAATCCTCTTTGGCAGCAATCAATGTCAGGGGAGTTACAAGCTTTAGCCAAGG
The DNA here is from genome assembly GCA_022405105.1 of Aristolochia contorta. NCBI lineage: Eukaryota > Viridiplantae > Streptophyta > Magnoliopsida > Piperales > Aristolochiaceae > Aristolochia > Aristolochia contorta. Next base: position 20,804,266 of record CM039666.1, read on the forward strand.
CTGGTAGTTTGGATCTTGTTACTCTTCCTCCTGGTAAGTCTCCAATTGGTTGTTGGTGGGTTTATAAAATTACGACTAAGGCTGATCGTCATAGGAGCTATGGACTTTGGCACTTAGAGCTAATCGTCTCTACACTGTTCTTTCCGAGTTGCATTAACAAAAGCGACCGTAAGGGAAATGAAACCACAAAGACTGATTTGGAATTCATTTCAGAGATCTCAAATAGTGGCTATTGAGATAAGTGGTAAGTGGATAGGACAGATTGACACTAGAGCTAAAGCAAACATTTAGTTCAAGTTGGAGCAATCTGCGAATTGACCAAGCTCCCTTGCAATAATGTGGTGGTGAACCTCTCATTCTAATTAAGCGCTAAAAGCAACAATTGAAGGAGGGAAGCAAGCGCTTTCAAACGGATGCCTTTGGGATATACTTAGGCCAAACTTTACTTGGTATCAGAGCTGGTGCTCGTACGTGGGCCTCCACCCCGGTTGTCCACGTGTAAGAGCCCAAGAGAAGGCCCACACGTGAGGGGAGTGTTAGAGATTAGTCCCACATAGATAAATGCGTAGAATAAGTTAAACTTCTTACTAACACTTGAGGTATTTATAATACACTGTACAATGGCAAAAACCCAAAATACCCTTGAAGGGTAAAATTACAAATATGCGCAAATAAGAAATACCTAATCTAACATCCCCCGTGAAACTAAAGATGGATTAAAAGAGCACATCCGGAATTTGGAACATAAATACCGAAATCGCGATAAGTAAGCGACTTCGTAAATAAATCTGCAGTCTGATGTTTAGAGGTTATATACAACAATGTGAGGTACCAGAAATACAATGATGTCGAACAAAATGACAACCAACCTCAATATGTTTGGTCCTCTCATGAAACACATCATTGTGAGCAATATGAAGATCATCCTTTTTGGCACAATGAAGTGGAGTAGCAAAATCCAAAGAAACCCCCATATCCTGAAGTAACCAACGAAGCTAAACAAGTTCAGAAGTAGTATCAACAAGTGCTCGGTATTCAGCCTCAATACTAGAACGAGAGAGAGAGAGAGTAGACGCTTTTTGCTCTGCCAAGAATCAATAAGTCACCTAAGAAAACAGAATAACCTGTAGTGGACCATCGATCAATAACGTCACCTACCCAATCAGCATCAGAATATGCAAACAAAATAAATTGGGAAGTAGACGAAAAATGTAAACCCATATATAAACTATCCCGAGCATAACACAATATACGTAACGCCGCTGCATAGTGAACAGAATGAGGAGCAGACATGAACTGACTCACAACATGAACTGCATAAATTATATTCGGACGGGTAATCGTCAAATAAATCAAGCCACCCACTAACTATCGATAAAGAGTAGGATTACAAAGTAACTCACCATTTGAGCTTTGGAGCTTAACATTAAGCTCTAAGGGAGTATCACAAGTCTTATTATCAATCAAACCAGCACGATTGAGTAAATTAGAAGCATAATTGACCTCAGAAAGACCATTGCCATCAGTTAAAGGGAGTACCCCCAACCCAAGGAAATAACGCAAACGACCATGATCTTTCATCTCAAAACAAGAACCCAGATAATTCTTTAGATCAGAATTGCCCTGCAAATCATCACCAGTAATAGCCATATCATCAACATCAAGCAGAAGTAACACAATACCCCGAAAAGATTGTCGAGTGAACAAGGCAGAATCATGAGAACTCTGACAATAACCATACTGTACAATCTTCAAACAAAAGGTAGATAACCAAGCACGTGGCACTTGTTTTAAACCATATAGTGCACGATGAAGTTTACATACTTGCCCTGATGGATGCGGAAATCCTGGTGGGGGCAACATATAAACGTCCTCAAACAAGTGGCCATTCAAAAAAGCATTTTTCACATCTATCTGAAGTAGGTCCCAATGTCGAACTGAGGCAATGGCAAATAACAAACGAATAGAAGTTAACCGGGCAATAGGAGCAAACGTCTCCTCATAATCAATACCATACTATTGTGTATAACCTTTAGCCACCAAACGAGCTTTATATCGATCAATAGCCTATAGTAAAGGAATTGACTGAAAATCTCCTTTAAATTTATGTCTAAAGTAAGGGAATTTGACGAAGAAGTCTCTCAAACTGAATCGTATCGTAAGGGAATTCGACTTGAAAATCACAAAAATGAAGCCCATAGTAAAGCTATTCCTCAAACAACTTGCTAAAATTAAAACCTATTGTATAAGGGAAATTGACAAAAACTTACTGAAACTGAATAGTACAGTATGTGAACTCGACGAAAAATGTGTTCCGAAATTTAAGCCTAAGGTAAAGGAATTCAGCGAGAAAACCTCTCAAACTGAAGCCTTTTAGTAAGAGAATTTAACAAGAAACTGGCGAAAAACGTATCCTGTAGTAAATGAATTCCTCGAAAAACTCACTCAAAGTAAAACCTATAGTATAAAGAAATTTGACAATAAACTTGCTCCAAATGAAGCCTGTAGTAATGGAATTCGTCGACAAACGTACTGAAACTGAAGGCTTTACTAAGGGAACTTGACAAAAAACTCGTTCGAAGTGAAGCCAATAGTAGGGGAAATGGATGAAAACTCTCCCAAATTTAAGCCTACAGTAAGGGAATTCGAAGAAAAAGTCTCTCAAATTGAAGCATATTGTAAGGGAACAGACTAAAAACTCTCGAAAAAAGAAGCCTATAGTAAAGCGTTTCCTCGTAAAACTTGGTGAAAGTAAACCCTATAGTATAAGGAAATTCGATGAAAAACTCCCTCAAAATGAAACCTATAGTATGGGACTTCGATGAAAAACGTACTGAAGCAGAAGCCTACTGTAAGAGAACTCGACGAAAAACTCGCCCAAACGGAAGCGTATTATAAGGGAATTGGCAGAAAAACTGTCTAAAATTTAGGCCCATAGAAAGGGAATTCGACAAAAATTTCTCACAAACTGAAGGATATAGTATGGGAATTTTAGTAGAAACTCACGAAAAATGAAACCTAGAGTAAAGTAATTCCTCGAAAACCTCGCTCAAAGTAAATCCTATAGAATAATGAAATTCGATGAAAAACTCCCTCAAAATGAAGCCTATAGTAAGGCAAGTCGATGAAACTCGTGAAAAACTAAGCCCTTAGTAAAAGGATTCCTTGAAGAACTCGCTGAAAGTAAACCTATAGTATAAGGAAATTCCACGAAAAACTCCTCAAAATGTAGCCTATAGGTATTCGACGAAAAACGTGCTGAAACAGAATCCTTTAGCAAGGGAACTCGATGAAAAACTTGCTCAAAGTGAAGTCTTTAGCAGAGCATTGGATGAAAGCTCCTAAATTTAAGCCTATAGTAAGGGAGTTCGGTGAAAAAGACTCAAACTGAAGCCCATAGTAAGGGAATTCGACTAGAAACTCGCGAAAAATGAAGCCTAATGTAAAGCAAGTCCTCGAAAAACTCGATCAAAGTAAACCCTATAGTATAAGGAAATTCGACGAAAAACTCCCTCAAAATGAAGCCTATATTAAGGGAATTCGACGAAAATCTTACTGAAACTGAAGCACACGGTAAACGAACTCGACGAAAAACTCGCCCAAAGTAAAGCCAAGAGTAAGGCAATTGACAGAAAAACTCCTTTAAATTTATGTCTATAGTAAGGGAATTTGACAAAGAAGTCTGTCAAACTGAATCCTGTCGTATGGGAATTCGACTTGAAACTCACAAAAATGAAGCCCATAGTAAAGCACTTCCTCGAAAAACTTGCTCAAAGTAAAACCTACTGTATAAGGAAATTCAATGAAAAACTCGCTGAAAATGGAACCCATAGTATGGGAAATTGACGAAAAACTTACTGAAACTGAAGCCTATAGTATGAGAACTCAACGAAAAACCCATTCCAAATAAAGCCTATATTAAGGTTATTGGCTAAAAAACTCTCTGAAATTTATGCCTAAGGTAAAGGAATTCGGCAGGAAAGCCTCCAAATTGAAGTCTTTAGGAAGGGAATTCGACAAGAAACTGGCGAAATATTTATCCTGTAGTAAATGAATTCCTCGAAAAAGTCGCTCAAAGTAAAACCTATACTATAAGGAAATTTCACAATAAACTCCAAATGAAGCCTATAGTAATGGAATTCGTCGACAAACTTAATGAAACTGAAGGCTTTACTAAGGGAACTCAACGAAAAACTCGTACAAGAATGTAGCATAAAGGAATTTGATGAAAAACTTACTAAAACTGAAGGCTTTAGTAAGGGATCTCGACGAAATGAATGAAAACTTTCATAAATTTAAGCCTATAGTAAGGGAATTCGATGAAAAAGTCTCTCAAACTGAAGCCTATTGTAAGGGAACAGACTATAAACTCACGAAAAAAGAAGCCTGTTGTAAAGCTATTCCTCGAAAAACTCAGTGAAAGTAAACCCTATTGTATAACGAAATTCGATGAAAAACTCCCTCAAAACGGAAGGCTATTGTAAGGGAATTGGCAGAAAAACTGTCTCAAAGTTAAGCCTATTGTAAAGGAATTTGACGAAAAAGTCTCACAAAATAAAGCCTATAGTAAGGGAATTCTAGTAGAAACTCACAAAAAATGAAACCTAGAGTTACGTAATTCCTCGAAAAACTCGCTCAAACTAAATCCTATGGAATAAGGAAATTCGATGAAAAACTCCCTCAAAATGAAGCCTACTATCAGGAAACTCGATAAAAAAAACTCGCTCAAAATGAAGCATACTGTAAAGTAATTCCTCTAACGGACTATATTTATTAGAGCTTTTCAGTTTTAGAAACATTTTCGTCAAATGTCCTTACAATAGGCTTCATTTTCTGCAATTGTTTTATCGAGTGCCCTTTGTGTAGGCTTCAGTTTCAATAACTTTTTCATTGAATTTGTTTACTATTGGCTTCACTTTGTAGGAGTTCTTCGTCGAATTTCCTTATACCATGGGTTTTAGTTTGAGTGTGTTTTTCGTGGATTATCTTTACTATAGGCATCAATTTTCATGAGTTTCTAGTAAGTTTATCGTTGATTTCTCATATTATAAGCTTCATTTTGCATGAGTTTTTCTTCGAATTTTCTTGTACTATAGGTTTTTTTTTTTCGAGTTTTTCATGGAATTGCTTTTATATAGACTTCATTTTACCCTAATTTCAAGTCAAATTCCCTTACTACAGCCTTTAGTTTGGGAATCTTTTTGTCGAATTCCCTTACTATAGGCTTAAATTTAAGAGATTTTTTCAGTCAATTCTCTTACTAGACTTCACTTTGAGCGAGTTTTTCGTAAAGTTCCCTCACTATCAGCTTAAGTTTCAGTACATATTTCATCGAATTCCTTTACTATAAGCTTCAATTAGAGTGAGTTTTTTTATCAAATTTCCTTACACAATAGGTTTTACACTGAGCAAGTTTTTTGAGGAATTCCATTACTATAGGTTTCATTTTTCGCGAGTTTATAGTCGAATTCTCTTCTGATAGCCTTCAGTTTGAGAGACCTTTTTGTCAAATTCGCTTACTATAGGCTTAAATTGAAAAGAGTTTTTAAGCCAATTCCCTTAATTTAGTCTTCACATTGATCGAGTTTTTTGTCAAATTTCCTTACAATAGGTTTCATTTTCAATGTGTTTTTCGTCGAATTTTCTTGGACCATAGGTTTTACTTTGAGCGAAATTTTTGTGGAATTGCTTTTAAACAAACTTCATTTTACCCTAATTTCAAGTCAAATTCCCGTACTATAGGCTATAGTTTGACAGAGGTTTTCAGCCCATTCCCTTACCTTAGTCATCACTTTGAGCGAATTTTGGTGGAGTTCCCTTATAATAAGATTAAGTTTCATAAAGTTTTTCGCCAAATTCCCTTACTAAAGGCTACATTTTGAACCAGTTTTCCGTAGAATTTCCTTATTCTATAGGTTTCATCTTTTAAGCTGACTCCCTTACTTTAGTTTTCACTTTCAGCGAGATTTTCGTCGAGTTTTCTTACTATAGGCTTTAGTTCCAGTACTATAGGCTTCATTTTGTACGTGCTTTTCGTCGAATTTCCTCATACTATAGGTTTTACTTTGAGAAAGTTTTTTCATGAATTAGTTTACTTTAGGCTTTATGTTTTGCTAGTTTCTAGTCGAATTCCCAAACTACAGCCTTCAGTTTCAAAGACTTGTTCGTCGAATTCCCTTATTATACTCTTAAAATTTAATAGAGTTTTTCAGTCAATTCCCTTACTATACTCTTCAGTTTCTATAAGTATTTTGTCAAATTCTCTTACTATAAGCTTCCATTAGAGTTTGAAAGTCGGTAAGTTTTCGTCGAATTTACTATAGGCATTAAATTGAGAGATTTTTTCAGCCAATTCCCTTACTATAGGATTCACTTTGAGCATGTTTTTCCTTGAGTTCCCTTACAATCGGCCTCGTTTTAACCGAGTTTTCGTCGAATTTCTTTGTACTATAGGTTTTACTTTGAGCGAGTTTTCGAGGAATTACTTTACTATAGGGTTCACTTTTTGCACGTTTCTAGTCGAATTCCCTTACTATAGGCTTGAGTTTGAAAGTCTTTTTCGTCGAATTCCCTTACCATAGGTTTAAATTTAAGAGAGTTTTTCAGCCAATTTCCTTACTATAGTCTTCACTTTGAGCGACTTTTCGTCGAGTTCCCTTACTATAAGATTTAGTTTCACTCAGTTTATCATTGAATTCATTTTGAACCAGTTTTCTGTCCAATTTCCTTATACTATAGGTTTTACTTGGAGCCAGTTTTCGAGGATTATCTTTACTATAGGCTTCATTTTTCGCGTGTTTCTTTTGAGAGACATTTTCGTCTAATACTTTTACTATAGGCCTAAATTTAAAGAGTTTTTCAGCCAATTCCCTTACTTTTGTCATCAGTTTGTGCGAGTTTTTTTGTCGAGTTCTCTCACTATTGGCTTCAATTTCAGTAAAGTTTATAGTTGAATTCCCTTACTATAGGCTTCATTTTGAACAAGTTTTTCCTCGAATTTCCTTGTTTATAGGTTTTACTTTGAACGAGTTTTACGAGGAATTGCTTTACTATAGGCTTCATATTTCGTGAGTTTCTTGTCGAATACCCTTGCTATAAGCTTCAGTTTGAGTCTTTTTCATCTAATTCTCTTACTATAGGCTTCAGTTTCAGTTGTTTTTAGTCGAATTGCCTTACTGTAGGCTAAACTTACAGCAAGTTTTTCGTCAAATTTTTATATACTATGGATTTTACTTTGAGAGAGTTTTTCGAGGAATTTCTTTAATATAGGCTTCATTTTTCGTGAGTTTCAAGTCGAATTCCCTAACTATAGGCTTCAATTTGAGATTCTTTTCTTCGAATTCCTTTACTTTGGGCGTTAATATGAGAGATTTTTTCAGCCAATTCCTTACTATTGGATTCACTTTGAGGGAGTTTTTTGTCAAGTTCGGCTTCAGATTCTGTAAGTATTTCGTTGAATTCCCTTACTATTGGCTTCACTTTGAGTGCGGTTTTTGTCGAATTTCCTAATACAATAGGTTTTACTTTGAGCAAGATTTTCGAGGAATTCCTTTACTATAGGCTCCATTTTTAGATAGTATCTAGTCGAATCACTTTACTATTGGCTCCAGTTTGAGATGACTTTTCGTTGAATTCCCATACTATAGGCTTAAAATTAAGATGGTTTTTCAGCCAATTCCCTTACTATAGGATTTACTTTCAGCATGTTTTTTGGCAAGTTCCCTTACTTTAGGCTTCATTTTCAATAAGTTTTTTGTCGAATTGCCTTACTATCGGCCTCGTTTTGACCAAATTTTGTCGAATTTCTTTTCTCATAGGGTAGATCATAGGATTCCTAGGGTTGCAGGTTTGAGGGTTTACATTTGAAAAGAAGGCCATTGCCTCCTATTTACTCTCCTCCTCCGTATCTACAATGGAGTTATCATGTGCTTGAATTTATTGAATTTAATTTATTTGGGCCGTGACTTTTACGAAGGAGGGAAAAAATTTCGAGGTCTCATCTCCATCTTTGAAGATGTTTTGTTGGGCATTTTAAAAAATGTGTAGGGGTTTTATCCTGGTTAATTTCATGATATTATGTTGTAGTTCATTTTCCTGATTTAATAATGCTTGGTTATGTTGGTCTAATTGGATTAGTTTTTCTATTTCCTGAGATTCCTATTGGTGTTTCTTATGTTTATATGGAAATTTCCAAGGAAACTTTTGTTCCACCTCGTCAACTTCTCAGCAATCTAAATTAGCAGAGAGTGATCTGATCTTATTCTACGGAGGGCTTGGACAGTTGATTTAAGCCTGGTCTAAGCCATTTGTCATATACTAGGGCTCTGTCCAACCTCGCCAAGGTTAAGGACTCAGGCCCTATCCCATATGACCATGTAAATTTTGGGCCCATATATCCTTGTCATTCCAACCACCATAAGTATTAAGTCTTTAAATTCATTGTTTGGTCTATATAGGCTACTCTTTGCTGAATATTTTTCAACTAGAGAAATAGTAGCATTAAAGTCCCCAATCAGCATTTCTTGATCATTCTGTGTGGATTGTAAATTTTTTAATTCGTTCAGAGCAGTCATCCAACGACCTCTGTGGAGGGAGATATGAAAATGTTATATTCATGTTTTTACTCCTGTTAACTGTATTTGACATATTATAAAATTAAATGAGGTATTTATTATACTCAGCCTAACATGAGATTTCCATAGCAACCATTGCCCACCACTTAGCCCCTGCGATAGGACTAAGTGAGAGAAATGGTATACATTTGTTAACCATATGAACGTAGGGGGATAGTTCAGCCATGCCTTCATTCGTCTCATTGCACGTGCCTGTAATTTTTGAGTTTAAACAGACATAAGCAGTGCCTTCTAAAGTGTATTTAACGCTGCACCTAAATCCTCTGAGTCCACAGGTTCAAGTATGTATTCTTTGGGGGCGGGGGTGCAGGCATTTATCAGCATTGAGCAATGGGGAGGAAACTGATACTGTCGGGGATAGCGGGGGGGAACGTAGTTCTAGAGATGGAGAGTTCGTGGGGCAATTATAGGCATGAGTTCAGAAGTCAACTTACATAAAACTGAGGCATAGGTTAACTGTTGTTCATTCTGACTCGTTTTGGAGGGGGGTTTGTTCTGTCGTGAGCTGTAACTGGTTACCGAGGGTGTTCTCAGACCTTTTGCAGCATTACATCCTTGACAGATCTGCCATCCACCTGTCTGACCAGGGCCATTTGGGTCTCTTGGGGATCGTGGTTTAGGGGATTCGACCTATTCAGTCTGGATCTTTCCCCGACATTCTATTGTGCTATGCCCTGACCTCTTAAACAGCTATTACTGCAATAAAACAGCATGCCGAGTGTTGCCTTTGCTTGGCTCAAATACGACAATTGATTGCAGTAAGAGCAGTTTAAGAAGTGTAATTGTGGAAGAAATGGTAAGATATTAGGAGGTCCTAGTTTGTTTGGATTTGTGTAGTTTGTATGGAGATACAATAGAGGAGCACATAGTGAATATGTGCTAGACTTTAGGTCTAATAAATCACATAATACATTATGAAAATAGACATAATTTCTATAAAATCCCTTTTGCATAAACACTATACAGATTTGATCGAATTAAGATAAAAAACAATAATGGGAGCGTACCTTTCATCTTTGAATAGTAATTGAGTCGAAGTGCACAAGAGAACCTTTCAGAATATGTTTCACAAGCAATAAGCTTACTTCCCTTCAGGCAGACTTGGTATGAATAAGTCTTAGCCTTACTTGTAAGACCATGGAGGATTTATAGATTCTAATGAGTATGGCACTAGTGAATTTCTTCAATGTGGGACTAATGACCATAGGGAGAGATACAACTCTTGGGAGAGATACAACTCTTGGGAGAGATACAACTCTTGGGCGAGATACAACTCTTGGGAGAGATACAACTCTTTATTCCCAAAGCATCCCCAACCCATTAAATCTACCTCTACAGGAGGATTTGTTGGTCATTATTCCTTGTACTGAACGTCCAATGACAAAGTATCTAGAAGTGGGCCCCACACCCATAAGTAATGGTAATTTTTTCATAAAATAAATATTTGAAACCATAATTCCAACAAACTCCTACTTGGTTTCAAATCCATTTTTATAAAATTCTTATTTTCAAAAAGCATGGAAAAATCAATTTTGACACATAAAACCATACCATGATCATAGACATTACCTCAAATACTTTAATATACATGTGTAGTTTATCCGGGCCAATACAGTATACATCGTAGATATCTAAGGCTGGGAATAAACCAAATCCATACATGTCAAGTTCAGTGGTGTCCATTCATAGCATACTCGAACTTGAACTCAAGGTAAAGTTATGTTCTAGTTCGAAAATAAGATTCCATTATACTTTAATACAAACCAGAGAGGTATATTTCTTCACAAAGGTGAATTAAACTTATAAACAAATTCCAGACATGCAACCTAGATATTTTTCAGAATTAAACCTTTATATATGCATCTACAAAAATTTATAAAGAGATTGTCTAAAACTCACCAATATAGCTTCGTCGTTGTTTTCCCCTAAATGGCCACCTGCCTAAACGGTTACTATATACAGTCAAGCAAAGAACCGGTCTGGAGAACTAGAGTTTCTCTCTAAAGATTTTTTAAAAGAATTTTTTTATTGATGCATAAAGGAATTACAAATCCATGTTGAAACAGGGATCTTCGGAGTTCTACTCACAAAGCATGTAGAAAACACTCAGAGGCGATTGCAGAGCGGAAGACAATCGATGCCTCAACAAACAAATCAGCTTCGCTTATATAGCCACGAAAAGCTCCTACGATTATTGATAGATGCGTCAATGAGGACGCTACATCCTGTTTTTTTAAAAAGTAGAAGGATCTAATTTAGTTTTCAGGGCCGCCTTTGTCATTTCTGTTGGACCAAGATTCGATGGATGATGACATGGAAGATGCTTGTTGTAAAGCGTCGGTGTATTTTGTCGGTTTATGTCGGCAAAGATGACAGCTGTGGTCTGTCATAATCTCAGAGAGTAGCTTGCAGACTTTTGCTTTGGTGGAGGGGTCCACTAAACTTTCTCCTTCTTTGAAGGCCTTCTCGAAGTTGCTGATGCGACTGATGTCATCAGGGTTTTTCTTTAAAGGTTTCTTGGTATTGGAAAAAACCAATACATGTGAATCTACATAATAAATCTTAATGCAAGATTCATCTGTGAATTTTAAGAGTTTATAAATTAGAATATTAAATTTCTGAATTCTTAAATTATCAACTTCATCTTTTTCCAGTGGTTCGGGGTCATCGCAAATTATTGCTTTGCTCTTGACATCCGTTTTAGACATTCCCATCATCACCAAGTGATAAGGTGCAAGTCCTTGTGTTTGTTCTGTCCAATCGACAATTGTTGAAGTGAAGTGGAGAAAGATAGGGTTCTCGATATCATTTTTGATTATCTTTTTCTGATAGATTTTGACTCCTTCTTTAATTCCGAAAGGTAACTTCGAAATTTCTTTCAGGTTTTTTCCCAAATAGATGTTTTTTACTAGTCCAAATTCAAAGGCTTATTTTACCAGATCTGGAGAAGCTCCGGGGACGAAGTTATAATAACTGAACCGTTTTCCATCTTCGGTGAAGTAGAAGTCGGATAGAATAGAACTGGGTCCAGAGATGCGTGCCTTATACGCAGTTCAATAAAATCTTGGGGTGTGCCAGGAATCTTATCTTCAGTAGGCTATGGAGCAGCTGTGTTTAGAACACAGCCAAGTGTAACCATCTTTGTTGTCTTTTTCTCCTTCTTCATCACATCAGTGAATAAGATAGGGGTGGTTGCTTTTTTCAAAGCCCGAAGACCATAAGGGTCATCATTGGCAGACTTGTTAAATAAGTCATTTATACCAGTGTAAGTGGTAAATAAAGTTTTACCCTTAGATTTTTCAACAGGGGTATGAATTCCTATAGTACTGAGACGTAACCCGGTAATGTCAGCAAAGGTTACCAATTGAACGATTCCAGATGAAGCTGGAGGAATAGAAGTCTATACTTCTTTCTTGCTTTTTGGCAAAGCAACAACCATACCAGGAGTTGGTTTGCCTTTATCGTTAGCCTGTGATAACGGACTAGATTCTGATTGCTTATTGATATTGCTGTCAAGGCAAGCATCAGAATTTACTTTTGGATCTTCCTCAATGAGAGAGATTTTCAACTTTATCATTGCTAATTCCATTTCTAGAATTTTTTGTTGACATTTAAGTCTACAAAGTTCATCCATCTTTGAAAAAGCCAAAGTAGAATGAAAAAGATTAAGTTTAATCCTGAGGTTATGCCCTCTTCACGCTGGTTGTATTTTTTAGCGCCTTTAGATTGTGTTGTCCCTACAGTAATGGGTTAAAGAATCTGCAAAAATATTTTTAATTCCGAGATATGTTCAATATTAAATTGATATCTCGAGAACCACATCTGCCATCTGACAAGACGACCTTGCTTGTTGTCACCTTTTAAATTGATATTTAAAAAATGAGTAAAGTTCTTATTATCTGTAGTGACAAGAAAACAAACAAGAGTTAGATAAGAAGAATGCAAGTAATTCTTTTTCATTGTAGTGGTAATTTTTTTCAGCTCCTTCAAAAGATCCAGAAGTGTACCTGCAGATTAACTCTTGTCCAGAAGAGTTTTTGGCTTTGAGAATTCCTCCCCAAAATTCATCAGAAGCGTCAGTTTCTATACATAAAGAATCTTAATTTTTTGGGTGATATAACTTCGGGAATGAAGTTAGATTTTTTCTTCATTTTTATACATAGGTTGCATCTTGATCAGTCAAACTCCAATGAATGACAACTTGTAGTTTAGCCTATAAAGGTTTCCTAATTTCTGCAAGTTTTGGAATGTAACTTTCAGCATATGTGAGAATTCTTAAAAATCTTTATAGCTTTTTTTTATCTTCAATCCTATCTGGGAACTTGTGAATGTGTTCTAAGATATGGGGTTGAGGACAGTGATTTCTTTGGTCTAATTCTAAACCTAAGAAATTTATTTTTGTCTTAAAGGGTTGAGCTTTCTTTTTCGACAAAATAATTCCTAAATATTCGCATCTTTTGAGGATACTGGCAACGTGAAGATAATGTTCTCTTTCACTATTGCTGAAGACAAGAATGTCATCAACATACACACAATAGAATCTTTCAAAATCTCCAAAGGCATTATGCATTTGCCTCTGAAAGATTGAAGGTGCCTGTACCAAATGGTACAAATACCCATTGGTAATGTCCTTGCAGAAATGTGAATGCAGTGAGTAACTGCGATTCTTCGTTTAATAAAATCTGCCAAAAGCCAGATTTACAATCAAATGAAGAAAAGATTCTCTTTCCTCTAAGTAGAGTTAAAAGTTCATCTTTATTAGGTAGATACCTTGAATCCCCTACTGTAGCGTTGTTGTTTGCTTTGTAATTAACAACCATTCGTTTCTTACCTCTACATCTCTCAGCTTCATTTTCAACCAGAAAGGCTGGGGACTTATGTGGGCTTTTACTTGGCTTGATGATTTTCCAGTCGAGTAATTCTTGAATTTCTTTAATAAATTCTTCTCGATCTATTGAACTATAGACCATTCGCTTGACCTTTATAATTGTTTTTGGGTCAATTAACCTAATGGACGCTTTCATCCATTTCTTAGATTTCTTAGAGTAACTTCATTACTCCCCCTCTCTAAAAATATAATTTTTCTGGAGCTATGTTCACAGGTGGCGGTGTAGCAACCTTTGAATTTTTCTTTAATGACTTTAATAAGTCAGGATGGGCTTTAGCCCAAACTTTGTTCATTTTTCCAATAATTATTCCCCCATTGTTAGTGTGAAGAATAATTCTATCAGTAAATTGAACAAAAGCTTCATATAATAGTAGGAAATTATTTCCTAAAATGAAATCTGTTCCATATTCATTTTGATAGCTGGTAGGAATATGAAATATTTCTCCAGCAATCAAAATATCAAGGTTTTTACAAACCTTTTCAAGGTTAATGAAATCTCCATTTCCAATTTTATTGGATTTGGCATATTTTCCCAATGTTCTTCAAGAATTATGTGTTTATTTGCTAAACACATAGAGTTCCTATGTCTACAAAGAAACTTAATTCTAATTTTTTGTATTCCTTGAACTTAATTGTTCCTCAGATATAAATACTACTTGGATTAGTAATATTGGGCAGTAAGATTTCAACTTCTAAATTATCCCAGGGGATCATTTCTTTTGAGAGATTATTCTGAATTCGTTGAATATTCATCTCTTGTTTCTACTGAAGTACTTTCTTCTTCAAATATTTTTAAGGCATATACTTCTCTTTCGAGAGTATAGAGGTCTTCTATAGGTTCATATTCTGGATCTATAGATTCTAAAAGTTTAACCCTTGAGGGAAACTTTTGTCTATAAGGGCATTCATTTGCATAATGTCCTTCTTCACTGCAAATCCAACACCTACAGTTTTTCTTTCCCTTTCGGACAGAATTTTGTCTTTTCTTCATTAGGCTTTTTCTTCTTGAAGTATTTACTAGGTTTAAATCTCCTAGTTTTTTTTTCCAAGAAAATTTCTTTTTCTTAAAGTTTTTAGACATCATTTTATTAGAAATCTTTTTTCTACTGTTACTACATCCGTAGTCAGTTCTTAATTCTTTTGGACAACCAGAGAAATTGAATTTCTTCATTTTCTTTTGTTCTTTTGTGCGAGTACAAATCTTTTCGATTTCTTCACTCACAAGTTGTATAGCAAAACCTAGAGAAAATCTAGTACTTCCATCAACCTTGTTCTCTAAATCTTTTTTCAGCTATTTCTCCCACCATAGGTATTTTTGCTAAATACTAGAAGATTAAGTCACCAAATTGTGATTGAGGTAACTTATACATGTGAGTTTCAAAGTCACAAGTAAATTCATCTTGATAACAGATGTTACAAAGTTGTAATCTGATGAGTCTTTTTCTAGTTTTACCTCTATCTGCTAGAATTTTTGTTTCCTTTTGAGTAAGGAAATTTATTCCTAGAAACACAGTATAGAGAGCATCCATCACGTAAGTGAATAGAGAAAAGCTATCTATGTTGCCTAAATCAGACCATTCTGTGTTTTTAATAAAACATTTTTGCTATTCCTTTGGATTTATGTTCCATAACTACACTATTTGAGGATTAGCATATGCCTCAGCATTAGTTTGAATAATCAAACGTATTTGAGTTGCCCATCTTTCAAGTGGCAGTTTCCTATTTGGTGAACAGTCGAGGTTTAAAGTAAATAATCCTCTTGTTGTATTTTTAGATTCTCCTATTGATCTAGGTAAATCTGAGAAAAACTGTACTCTTTCAGTTTTCTTCTTTTTCCTTTTTCCAGGTTTATCATCATCGAAGTAATAGTCTTCATAATAGACTTCTTCTGGATCAGAAAAACCGAATTTCGCCATTCTAATGGGTCGACTTGAGGTTTTTGCTTCGTCATCGCTAGAAGAGGAAGTTTCTATTTCTAATTCTTCAGATGTTAAGTCTTTTTCTGGATTTTTACTTGTTTGAGCCAAGTAAAGGGATTCAAATCCTAAGAGCTTTTGAAGTTCTGGTTTTCTGAGTTATTTCTAACTCTGCTTCTTGGCTTGGTTTAGCTAGAAGTTTTATGACTCTGTTCATTGGAGAAGTCATTTGACCACTGACGAGGACATCATTATCTTCTAAGGTATGATCCCAGAAGTAGGCTTCTAATTTTTCGTAAAAGGTCATTTTTTGAAAGGCCAAATAATAGCATTTGGATTTCCAGAGGAACCTAATTCCGCATTTCCCACACCATAATTAGGTGGAGAGTATTTGTTTTAAGTTTTGATGATATTTCTAAGACATTTTCTTTTTCTTTATCCTTGGAGGGTATTAAGGACTGTGAGGGGCTTTTAAGTTCTTCTAAAAGCTTTTTAGTGCATGTGAACTGATCAATTTTTTCTGAGAGATCATTAATAATCATTGCTTCAATTGCCTCAAGATTTTCTTTTTCTTGAGAAGACGATTCTTCTAACTTAGAGATTTTTTCAGTGAGAACACTAATTTTTTCTGCTAAGTTTTTTAGCAACTCTTTTGTTTCAAGAAGAGTCGTATTAGCCATGCTTAAACAAGCAATTCTTTAATTATTAAGGAATAATCATTTATTCTACGAGAGTTAGATAGTAACATATTATCTCTTTCTTCCTGAGTTAGAGATAAAGATCTTCACTGGATAGGTATATCCAAAGATTCTGTAATCTGTGGTCTAAAAGATTCTCCGACTAACAGAGTATTTCCTAAAACCTTAAGTGATGGGTTTTCACTTAGTCGTGGCTTTCGGGAGATGTCAAGACTTCAAGAGTCTTGAAGATGAGAAAGTTCTGCAAAAGGAATACTCTGAACTTTTCCTGCTTCTAAAAAGACATCTTCTATTTCGATAAACTATTTCTTCTTGTAGTCAATAGAATGATGACTAAAAGCAAGAGCATATCCTAGCAGGTAAGTTATGCTAAAGATTTTATCGTCTTCATCCATAAGGTTGTGACGTTCAAACTTATATATGAAAGAAAGAACTTGGTCTAAGTTCATTGTATTTAGGGCTAAACCAAATTTTGGATAGACACTAAACATAAATTTTCCGTATATTAGATTACCCTGAGCGGCTCCTAAAATACACTCTTCTGTCATTAATCCTATTATTGATTAATGTCATTTTTATAGGTGAGTCCGCTCCATCTTTGAACTCAAATTTAATTAGAATTTTTAACAGCTCCTAAATGTAAGGTGCTAACTTTCTTTCTAATTTCACTGGGTATAGAACAGATTTCCTGATGGGTAATCAATGGTAAATACACCTGACCAGCAGTATGCTTAATGTCAATATGCATTTCTTTTGTAGAGATTCCATAATAAATCTCATTTTTTCTACGTGTAAGATGACTCACCGGAAACAATTGTGCAAGCGATTGTCGTAACCGATGCCCACACTATTTTCGCCCTTTTACGACGGCGGTAAAAAAAAGGAACTGTTTTTCTACTAGTGAGTAATGTCAGTCAGCTACTAGGATCAACTAATTATGATATATAATATAATTATTACGCCATTATCTGTAGTGACAACAATAGTAATTAGTGGCTATTAGTTAACATCAGTTGTTCATAGTGAAATTAATCTCTTTAATTAAAAATTATTTCTTAAAATTTGATTATGATTTTCATTATGTGCCCAAGCTTGTGAATGCTAGTAATGCACAAAGGAATCTTTTCAGACCAACTTTAAAACGTTGTGATTATGGTTGTGTGACATGCACTAGGAATAAAATTAATATCGAAAAAAGAATCTCAATTAGCTATGTATTTAATAAGGCAATATATAAACCTTATTTAGGGTTTACTTGCTCATGAAATAAATAGAACAGATTATATCTATTTAATACTCATTTACCTATCTTCCAATAGGTTTATTATTTGAAATTTGAATTTTAAAAAAAAAAGATCAACTTCTTGCATGTTATTAAATAATTTTTAATTTTTGTGGATAATTTTTCTCTATAAGAATAATTACTAAGTTCATACCGGATCAAGATATATGGTTCAAGTTGGACTGTGTTTTTTCATAAAATTACAGTGTATGTTTGATTAATTTATTGTACATTAGAATGTCTATGTTATTTTTTGGGTATATGAATAGAAGAGGTTTAACAAAATCGTGCGGTCCAAGTAAGAGAAAATCTAGGGTTTTGAGTTTACCCATAGAATAGGTAGCTTGGAGATTTTATCTGAGTTTATCTCTTACCTGGCAACGTGGATGAAGTAAAAAGTTACAATACTTATATCACCGCTCTTTTTATAAATATATACAAAATTTTCACCAAATTAATTGCCCTACCCAAAAGACCCGGTATTCTGTCCCTTGTTACATTTTCGGTAGCAACTCTTGGCCTTGAATCTAAACCAACAAAATGCTTCATGCAATTGTCGAGTTCTATTTGTTCTACCATCTACAGAAAATCAAAAACGTACAAAGACTTCTAGGAGTACAGAATAATAGAACCAAAGAAAGGCACAAGAACCTGGAAAAAGAAACACGGTTACAACCCCCTTCCCCATTCCCTCTAATTTGACATCAGCAACTTCATTGGAAGGTCCCGAACAAACACAGCAAAAGGGAGAAAATTAAGATTTTTCAACAGTGAATCATGGGATATATTATATATAATAGAAAATTTTCAGAAAGTGATCAAAAGATCATAGAAATAGAAATAGAAGAAGAAAAAAATTCTTCCGGAACTCCGCCAGTTTCTGGAAATTTTCCAGTGGGGATATCGCACACAGTTTAATAAAGACTTCTATCAAGAATCTTGTTTGAAAACTACCAAAAGAGAAACGAAAACAAGAAATGAAACCGAAAATGCACCATATTCTTTATAGAGATTCACTAGCAAAGGTTGAGAACAAATGAGAGCAGTCTTCGCAAGGCACTCGACAATTCTAAGAAATAGGGTACAGGGAATAGGAAAAAAAAGAAAAAGAAAGAAGGATATCACTACTTTGACAATTTACAAGGAGGTTTTACATCCTGACGTGGTTGTCCTCATGGCAGCTTAGTTGGCATTCCAGATAAGGTCTAGGTTTAGGCTTCCCTATAGAATAGGAAGATAATTCCTATGTTATCTCTTACTTGGATAGCCAACGAAGATGCCACATCACATTGTAAAATCTCACAGTAAAAATACACAGTATGCACATCACCACTCTTGAAAAAAAGAGCGGTGATATAAGTACTACTGACGTGTCCATGTTGCACCTTAGTAAGAAATAAACTTGTAGATAAAATTTGCAAGATTTTAGTCTTTTGATAAAATATTATCAACATATTCAATGGGTAAACCCTAAACCCTAGATTTTCTCCTACCTAGACCGCCAACTATGCAGCCACGTCAGAATGTAAAACCTTGAAGTAAAATTACGAAGTACTGATATCATTTTTCTAAAAAACAAAATCTTAAACATTGCTAGTGTTAAATGTAATGTTGACTTGTTTGAAATTTTGGAAGGCTAGGAAGATTTACGTTCTTGTATCTGGAGAGCATCGGTATATTTTTTTTATTTTTCAACAAATAAAAAAAATCCTGATCAGATTCTTTTTTATATCTTTTTTAAAACCGAAAACACTATAATTTACTCCTGACATGGTTGCCAACTGTGCATCCACATAGGCGAGAGGGACATTGCACAAAAGTAAACCTCGCATTATTCTTTTTCAATAGGTATGTAGTTAGGAGATAATCAAACCATGAAAAGAAAAACAGCAAACTAATATTGTTTGCCTTCATATATTCTTTTGTGGTCACTCTTTTTGTTCTTATTCTTCGAATGCTTTTTTATTGGAAAATATTATGTTAAAATATATGAAAATAATGATTGTGTATCAGTGTTTGAAAAAACGAACTAGAGTGGCCAGTCCAAGCTGGTTGAACCAGAACCGGACGCTTTTCCAGTTCATTTGAAAGCCAAAACCCTTTTCACCTCAAAACCGTACAACGTGCCCAGTTTATATGGTATATTCATGAACCATCCGGGTTGAACCGATCTGACTCATAGAAAATCACTTGAAAACTAAACTATGAAGAAGCAAAATCATAAGCATAAGATCTAGGATTCAAACCCGGGACCTGTTTGCTTACCATGCAAATTGCAATAAGTAGCCAAAACGAATCCCTCCAAAATTCCACAACCAGTCTACCAACAGCATAAAGTTTTCTTCTTCCTTCAATGCTTTGATCTGAAATAGAAGTGAACGAGTCAGATGACCAGCTCATGGCTTGATATGTTCAAGAACTCAAACTACACCCAAACAGAGAGGAGCATAGCAACCTTCAAAACAAAGTTAGCGAGCAACAACTCAACCATATATATCAATCTGAAATTCTTTTTGCAACAACTTATATTCAACACAAACAATCCAAGTTGAGTAGCCCAGTCACCATTTAACCAGCACTTCCATAGATTTGAAAAATCATAACACTTATATCTCCAAGTTTAAAACAGCAGCAGTCAAATTAGAAAACAAAATTATCTCAAGTGGTAACGAATTCACTAATGACTATATTGTATCAATTCGAAAGCTTAAAGCCAGCAGGTGAGTTAAATTTTCTAATTCGAACTGAAGCCTTGCTAACAAATCAGGACAAATTTTAAGATGTTCGAAAACCTTTCTCAGTCAAGTAAAGTAGAATTCTGAAACTCATCCCATCCAATAACCAGAATGCCAACTCAACTATAAGTTTGTTCCTTCTTTCCCAAGTAAAACTAGACACTATTAAAATTTCAGTACGACTGAAACTTCTCAACCAGCGAATTTCCAAATTTATTTACCTGAGAAAATTTGTGTCCAACTCCTACTTAAGACTCAAACAGTGATTTTCAAAGCATGAACTCCTTGTGGCAACATTAAACCAATGCACACTTTTTGTGAGTGGGGTGGCAATTTGTCCCCCACTCATCAATGGAATTGAAGAGGGGAGACAGTGCCGAGAATAAGGTGGGGGCCGGAATAGTTGATTCTGGCGCCCCTTTAATAATAGCATAAAAATATAATAATATTATTAAAATATTTTTTTTTTGTTAAAGGATCCGAATTTTCTCCTATAAATAGAGGCATCCGGCTCCTCATTTCATATCCATTCCAGTTGAAGAGTGGGCATTTGTGAGAGAAAGAGTGAGAGAATTCTTTTTCTCTATTTGGTCTTGAGTTGGGTTTTAGATCTTGTAGTTCCTTTATTTGAAATGTAATTCTTTCATCAGTTGATATTGGATATATTTGTCAGTGCCCGTGGTTGGAGGTAAGATACCGAACCACGTAAATCTTGGTGTTTTATATTCAGTATTTTTTTGTTCGATTCATTTTTTGGGTAATATTTGTTAAATAATATATTGTCCATTAAATGATTTAGGAAAAATTTTGTCAAAAGCATTTACGAGTCTAAGGAAGTTGGGTCTTAAGCGAGACCGTTTGTGCCTCCTCCAACTCCCTGAGAATTTTTTCTGTGTTTAATTTCTTGGTACAATTGTTCACATTCGATGGAAAACTATCCAATTTCCGCAACAATTGGTATCAGAGTCAAGGTTTATGACCTCGGCAATTGGTTTATTTCCACGACCATGTCATAGTTATATTTAATTATGGAAGCATCATCAACAACCGCCACTTCAACTTCAAGGTCTTCTCGAACAGTGTTGACGAAAGCAAAGATTGACGTGGAAAAATTTGATGGATCAAATAATTTTAGTATGTGCCAATGTGAAATGATGGATACTCTTTATCAACAAGAGCTAGATATTGCTTTGGATGAAAGTAAGCTTTTGTATCTAGTATGACGAAGAATAGGGTCAAATTAATCGCAATGTTTGTGTTGTAATCCGATCATGTCTCACTAGGGAAATGAAATTCCCTTATATGAAGGAGACATCTGGAAGTAAACTATGGAAAGAGCCAAGTAAACAATTTTTGAAGAGGAGTTGCCAGAATCGTCTGTATTTGAAGAAAAAATTATTTCGTTTTTCAGTATCAGTCAGGTACGACAAAGTATACTCATATTTTGAATTTCAATAAGCCGGTAGCTGAATTGTTGAACCTTGAAGAAGCCGTCAAAGATAAAGATAAAGCGATCTTGTTTGTATCTTCTCTTCCTGGTGAATATGATCATCTAGTTACTACAATACTTCATGGAAAGAAGAAAATTTCATTTGATTAAGTATGTGCTACTTTGTATGACAATGAGATCCAGAGAAAAGACTAAAATGAAGACGGTAGCTCATCTGCAGGAGAAGCCTACATAATAAGGGGTCGTACTAAAAATTATATACTCATCTGCTAAAGATGAATGTGCCTTTTGTCGTGAAAAAGGGCATTGGAAGAAAGATTGCCCGAAGTTACAACAAAAGGGAAAAGCCGTATCAGGAGTGTGTGTAGCAGAAAAAGATGAGTCAGATTATTCTCTGGCTTGTTTTTCAGGAATGACTCACACAGATGAATGGTTACTTGATTCTGGATGTTCATTCCACATGTGTTCCAGAAAGATGTGGTTCTTCAACTTTAAAAAATTGATGGCGGAGTTGTCTACCTAGCAGACAATCAAACATTCAAGATTGATGGGATCAGCTCAATCAATTTGAAGAATCATGATGGATCAACATAAATATTGGCAGAAGTTTGGTATATTATGAAAATAACAAAGAATCTCATATCGGTGGGAGCTTTAGAATCAAAAGGGTTCATCATAAATATGCAAGATGGGATTCTTAAAGTCACTTTACGAGCGCTTGTCATAATGAAAGGAGTTAGGAGAAATAACATATATTTCTATCAAGGCAGCACAAAAGTTGGTACAGTAGCAGTAGTATCAGATGAAGACAAAGAAGCAGAGATGTCTACGCTATGGCATATGAGGCTTGGACATGCGGGAGAAAATCTTTGCAAACTTTGACAAAACAAGGATTATTGAATGGAGCAAACGTATGTAAAATGGACTTTTGCGAGCAGTGTATTCTGGGAAAACAAATAAGAGTAAAGTTTGGTACCGCAATCCATAATACAAAGGGAATCATGGATTACGTTTACACAGATGTATGAGGACCAACCAAGACAGCTTCCTTGGGAGGTAAACATTTTTTGTTACTTTTATTGATTATTATTCTAGAAGAGTTTGGGTGTATATTATGAAAACAAAAGATGAAGTGCTTGAAAATTTTCTCGAGGGGAAGAAAATGATGGAAAGCAAATCCGGGAGGAAGATCAAGGTGCTCCAATCAGACAATAGAGGCAAATATCGAAGTGATCCATTTTTCGATATTTGTAAGAAAGAAGGTATCACTAGACATTTTTCAGTCAGAAATACACCACAGTAGAATGGGGTAGTAGAATGCATGAATAGGACCTTGTTAGAGGAAGTTCGGTGTATGTTGTCCAATGCAGGTCTAGGAAAACAGTTCTGGGTTGAGGCTGTCACGTATGCAAGTCATCTCATTAATCGTCTACCACCAGCTGCCCTCAAAAGCAAAACACCTTTAGAGGTATGGTTTGGCAACCCTGCAAATGATTATGATACTTTACGTATTTTTGGTTCCGCTGCTTATTATCAAGTAAAAGAATCGAAATTGGATCCAAATGCTAAGAAAGCCTTGTTTATGGGGTTCATTTCGGGTGTGAAGGGATACCGACTATGGTGTATATCTTCAAAAAAGATGATTTGTAGTAGGGATGTTACCTTTGATGAATCTTCAATGTTCAAAAAGGTAACTAATGATGAGCCAAACAACACTTCTCATTCAGAGAGAAGTCAACAATAGGTGGAGGGTAATCCACAACAGGTGGAGTTTGAAACAACTTCAACCAAGGCGGTAGAAAACCAGCAGCAGGAAAGTGACACTCAAGGAACAGAAGAAGGTGCTGGAGTAAAAGTGGTTTTAACCCAAGAACCTCCTCATCAAGATAATTTACCAATTGCCATCAGTATGCAAAGAAGAGAGATTAGAAAACCTGCTCGTTTTGATGATATGGTGGGCTATGCATTTCCTATCATAGTTGAATGTATACCTCAAAATTTTCTAGAAACTACCGGTAGTGTAGATAAAGAAAAGTGGAAGACGGCTATGGAGGAGGAAATGCAGTCCCTTGAGAAGAATCACACTTGAAACTAACGTGACTTCCAAAAAGAAAGAAGGCAATCGGTTGCAAATGAATTATGCTCAAAAAGAAGGATTTCCACAAAAGAATGATGTCCGCTACAAAGCAAAGCTCGTAGCTAAAGGTTATGCTCACAAGGAAGGAATTGACTATAATGAGGTATTTTCTCCAGTTGTGAAACATTCCTCCATTAGAATTATTTTGGCTTTAGTAGCACAATTTGATCTGGAGCTAGTTCAAATGCATGTGAAGACAGCATTCTTACATGGTCATTTAGAAGAGCAAATCTATATGGCTCAGCCTACAGGTTTAATATTACATGGAAAAGAAAATTCGGTTTGTAAATTTAACAAATCGCTATATGGCCTAAAACAATCACCAAGGCATTGGTATAAGCGGTTTGATCAATTTATGATTACTCAAAAGTACACCAGAAGTAGTTTTGATCTTTGCGTGTACTTCCGCAAGCTACAAGACAAATCTTTTATTTATCTCCTGCTGTATGTCGATGATATGTTGATAGCTTCAAAGAATAAAGAGGAGATCAATATAATGAAGGCTCAATTGAGCAAAGAGTTTGAAATGAAAGATTTAGGTGAAGTGAAGAAAATTCTCGGCATGGAGATCTTGAGAGATAGAATGAGGGGTACACTGTTTGACACAAAATCAATATTTGAAGAAAGTACTACAGCGTTTTTGCATAAATGAGAAAACTAAACTGGTGCTTCAGTGTCCGAACACAGCTCAGGAACGAGAATTTATGTCGAAGGTTCCATATGCAAATGCAGTGTGTAGCTTGATGTATGTTATGGTATGTACGAGACCAGATATTTCACACACAGTTGGAGTTGTGAGCAGATATATGCATGATCCAGGGAAGGAACATTGGCAAGCTGTGAAATAGATTCTAAGATATATTCTTAAAACCTTATATGTTGGTTTGAAGTTTGAGAATGATGATAGTATTGCTCATCAAAGAGTTGGATACTGCGACTCAGATTATGCTGGTGATCTGGATAACGTAGGTGATCTGGATAAACGTAGATCAACTACTGGTTATGTATTTACTCTTACTAAAGCACCAGTTAGTTGGAAGTCTACCTTACAGTCCACAGTTGCCTTGTCTATGATAGAGGCAGAATATATGGCCATTACAGAGGTTGTAAAAGAAGCTATTTGGTTACGAGGGTTATTTGAAGACGTGGGAGTTGGTCAGAAACACCTGACAATGTTTTGTGATAATCAAAGTGCTATTCACATAATAAAGAACCAAGTTTATCATCCCCGAACCAAACATATCGATGTGCAGTATCATTTTGTGCAAAAAATCATCGAAGAAGGTGGAGTGCAGGTCCACAAAATCAAGACAGATGACAATCCTGCAGATGCTTTATAATAGGGATCAAGTTCAGTTACTGTTTAGATTTAAAGACATTGAAAGACACATTGTTTAGCACTCCTTATTTTTATGGGGATGAGGAAAATTCGCCAAGGTGGAGATTTGTGAGTGGGGTGGCGATTTGTCCCCCACTCATCAATGGAATTGATAAGGGAGACGGTGCCAAGAAATAAGGTGCTGCACGGAATAGTTTTACCGGCGCCCCCTTTAATAACAGTATAATAAAATAAAATTATTATTTTATTATTTTATTATTAAAATATTATTATTTTTTGTTAATGGATCCGAATTTTCTCCTATAAATAGAGGCATCCGGCTCCTCATTTCATATTCCATTCCAGTTGAAGAGAAGGCATTTGTGAGAGAAAGATTGAGAGAATTCTCTTTCTCTATTTGGTCTCGAGTTGGGTTTGGGATCTTGTAATTCCTTTATTTGGAACATTTGTAATTCTTTAATCAGTTGATATTGGATATATTTGTCTATGCCCGTGGGTGGAGGTAAGTTACCGAACCACATAAATCTTGGTGTTTTATATTCATTATTCTTTTGTTCGATTCATTTTTCGGGTAATATTTGTTAAATGATATCTTGTCCATTAAATTATTTTGGAAAATTTCTGTCAAAACGACTTACAAGTCTAAAGAAGTTGGGTCTTAAGCGAGACCGTTTGAGCCTCCTCCAACTCCCTGGGAATTTTTTCTTTGTTTAATTTCTTGGTACAATTGTTCACATTCGGTGGAAAACTATCCGATTTTCGCAACACTTTCTGGATGCAAAGAAACCAACAGAGAAGCTCTCAAATTTGAAAACTATGCAAGCCCGAGACTTTTCATAAAAATTGGTGTTTGAATTCAAAAACCAAAGGAGATGATTTTATGCGTCAAACAATCACTTCAAATCAACAGACAATGATTTAAGACTAATAAGAAGAACCTTGTTGTAAGGGGGCAGCTCGCCTGCAACCAAAAAAAACTTAGAACTCAAGATAACAGTTGGGTACCGTACCAACTGCTGGGCGCCTACAGGCGCCGAACACCAATAGTGAAAAAACAACAGAAAGTACCTTACGGAACAATTTTTTTCTATTGTAATAGTCTTCATCCTTCTTCAGTCACCAATGATATCACAAACCTTTTTCTCCTCGAACCTACTCTGATGCCAACAACAACAACTAAAATCATCAATGAAGGTGACAAAATAAGAATAACCCATAAGACTCCTAACAGGGCATGGCCCCCAGACATCGGAATGAACTAATTCAAAAGGAAAACTAGTAAACTTAAGACTTACTACCTCTTGCTGGAAAAGAAACTCTATAATGTTTTCCAAGTTGATGGACTGTTTGGTCGATGTCGTACCTACTCCCTCTCTCAAAACCCGAACCAAAAGTCTTCTAGGTCTTGAAATCATATATAACACAACAATTGGGAGAAAAAAACAACAGAACAATTCAGAGATTTTGTCAATTGGCTCACACATAATACATTGAAGGAAACTTTGGAACAAAAAAACCTCTATCAGGTACCAATGATGGTGATATACATAACTGACCAACTCCTGTTACTGGGCTTGTAGACCCAATCGGCTAATGTAACAAAACCCTAAATCAAACGAGTAACATATTGAATAAAATAGAGTATGATTAACCTCCAGAATCAATCACCCAAGTGGGAGGGGAGCTAAAAACATGAAATGTTGAATTACCTGTTTGAGCCAAGGATGTAGAGGGTGTTGACTCTAAGGTCTGAGACAAACTTGAGAACTGTGTGATTTGCTGAAGAATTAAATTCTGATTCTGAAGAAATTTTAGAGCTAGTCATCTGACTCGTTCACTTCTATTTCAAAGCAAAGGATTGAAGGAAGAAGAAAAATTTATGTTGTTGGTAGACTGGTTCTGGAATTCTTGAGGGATTCGTTTTGGCTACTTATTGTAATTTGTAAGAACCATTCGGCCAACAACTGTCCTCGCAGCTGCTGGCAATGGTTTGAAGCAGCTGCTATTTATCTTGAACTTCTTTTGGCAGCTTCTGGCCTTTATTTTTATTTGGTAATTAGTCCAACTTAATCGACTTTGGTTTAAGATAGTATTTGTGATTATTAGTAAAAGTTTTGGAAGCCGGCTGGCATTAGTATTGCAATCGGATTGACTTGATCAAGGTTATAGTATAATTTGATCTTCTTCTTTGCTGAATAATCTTCTTTGCATTCGGTTGGCATTAGTGAAAATTTGCTAATCAAGTTTCTGCTGCTTCGGTATGTGATTGTATTTGATCATCATATTAGTTGCCAATTATTATAATGTGTTGTTATGACTGGAATTCAAGTTACTGTTGTTTCTGAAAATGAGAAAGGTTGTAACAAGTACGGTAAACCGGCTTGGGCCAATATTGTAACTGGAGGACACGCATAGTCTACCCTTAGACATGAGGCATTTGGGAAGAATTAAAAAAATAAATCAGTGCGGGCTTGGGCCTAAAACGGATAATATCATACCAATCTGAGATCGGTGAGTCCGTGGGTACAAGTGGTATACCAAACGTGCAATACTAACCATGGTCGAACCATTGATCCAATCCTGTGTAACTCTGTTGAATCAAAACCATACGTGCTACTGGTTTGATAATCGGTCCTACCTGATTCGGCCTCCTTTCCTTCCCCTTTGGATTTCATTAACTAATACAAATTAAGAAGATTTAGTAGTGCAAATGACATAAAAAAGCTAGAAATTGGAGAGAAATTAGAGAGAGAGATTAGAGAGAGATTAGAGAGAGAAATTAGAGAGAGAAATTGGAGAGAAATTAAAGAGAAAATTTGATGAGAAATTGGAGAGAGAAGATAGAGAAGGAAATTAGAGAGAAATTGGAGAGAGATTAGAGAGAATTTCGAGAGAAAGTGATGAGAAATTGAAGAGAGAAGATAGAAAAGGAAATTAGAGAGAGAAATTAGAGAGAAATTGGGGAGAGGTTAGAGAGAAATTTGAGACAAAATTAGTTTGAGAAATTAAAGAGAAAAAATTGATGAGAATTTTGAGAGAAGATAGAGAAGGAAATTAGATAGAGAAATCAGAGAGAAATTAGAGAGAAATAGAGAAATATTACGGAGAAATTACAGAGAAATTTCAAATTAGAAAGAGAAATTTAAGAGAGAAATTAGAAAGTGAAGCTAGATGGAGAAATTTGAGAGTGAAGTTAGAGGGAGCAATTAGAGAGACATTAGAAGGAGAAATTGGAGAGAACATTAGAGAGAGAAATTATAAAGTGAAGCTAGAGGGAGAAATTAGAGAGTGAAGTTAGAGGGAGCAATTAGAGAGAAATTAAAGGGAGAAATCTGAGAGAACATTGGAGAGGGAAATTCTGACAAACGTTTGATAAATTAGAGAGAAATTCGAGAGATAAATTCGAGAGTGTAATTGGAGAAAGATGTTAGAAAGAGGAGTTAAAGGGAGAAGATAGAGAGAGAAGTAAAAGAAAGATGTTAGGGAGGGAAATTAGAAAGAGAAATTAGAGAGAATTTAAAGAGAGAAGTTAGTCTGAGATATTAGATAGAGAAATTAGAGAATAATTTAGACGTTTAGACTCTAGAGAGATAAATTAAAAATAGAAGTTAGAGAGATAAATTAAGAGTAATGGTAGCAGCACCTAGGCCACACTACATCCGATATACCTGACATAATTAGCCAATAGGAAAACTTTAAAATATATTAAAATATTTTTCATTTTATAAAATCGTAAAATCTAAAGGATAAACCCTAGGCAACTATGTTTCGAATTGGTTGGTTACGTCATGTACATCAGATGGGTATTGTGGATAGGTGCAGCTAGCATTTTCCATAAATTTAAAAATAGAAGTTAGAGAGATAAATTAAAGATAGAAGTTAGAGATAAAATTAAAAATAGAAGTTAGAGAGATAATTTAAGAAAAATGATATCAATACTGTTTTATTTCGTGACGTGGCAACGTAGTTGGTGGTCCAGGTAAGAGTAAATTTATGGTTTAAGGTTTACCCATAGTATAGGAAGATAATATTTTATCTAAAAAATAAAATCTTGCAAATTCTATCTCATAGTTTATCCCTTATCTGGACTGCAATGTGGACGCCACATCAGGATGTAAACCCTTGCAGAATATATATCACTATTCATAAATTAAATATAGATGTAAGAGAGATAAATGAGATAAATAACCCATAAGCCTTTTCCATGTATGACAATGTTAGCTCTTTCATCCATTTTGGGCACAAAGTTGGGCTCTATTTTGGACTCCAACCCATATCTTCACTAACCTTTGGTAACGGATTCAATTATGAATCCTGCTTAGTCAAGCCCTTTTATGATGAAGGTTGCTCAATTAAGCCCTAGAATGATGAATGTTGCTCAATTAAGCCCTAGAATGATGAAGCCTTTGCATGAAGTGTATTCATATTTCCTTAATGATCTTGGGGTTGAATTTTGTGTTTTAGGATTTGATATTGGGGTCTCATATCTTTTGGAGGTCTGATTTAGTAAATGGGACGAATTCAAAATAAGTTTCCTTTGAAACCAGATACTTTATTGAATTACTAATATATATATATATACATTTCAAAAACCAAATAAACTATTTCGTTTCCAACTTATCCCATTATACAAATAGTGATGGCATTCATGTGATTTTCTCATGCAATCTCATTAACCAATAAGTTTTTGTTATTTTTTAAGAATGAGCAGTAAAGCTCGTGTCATTCACAAAACCTCGTCAAATCTGATAAGAGTGTTGATATGCGTTCTGTCAAATTTTACTGTGAGCGTTTACAACATGATGTAGCGTCCTTGTTGGCAGTCAAGGTAAGAGATAAAATAAGAACTATCTTCCTATTCTACAGGTAAGCTTAAACCATACACTATTTGGCCTACCAACTAGGCTACAAGGAGGACAGCCACATCAGGGATGTAAAAACTCACAATAAAATATGGCAGTATTGAAGTCATTTTTCATCTGTTAAACTCACCGACCATACCTAATTTATTATAAAAAACCTACTCCCAAATAAAAATGCAAGTAAAAAATAACAAAAAGTAGCAAGATATTCTGCTTCTTGTTGAATTAATGCTTAAAGTTCTTCCAACCTTAGAATCAAATCCTTAAAACCTTTCTGGGAATTTGTTCAAAACCACCATCTGAATGTTTTAGTTGACTACCACAAAACAAGAGTATCAAAATAATTTAAGGAAGAGAACAAGGAAGGGGAAGAAGAGCAAAGAGTAAAGAGGGCTGTCCATTTGACTCAACTCAATTCTTGAGTCTCTTCTTTATCAACAAACAATGTATGAAAATAAAATATTAATTATTACAATGTCACCAATAAATGAGTAAGCATGTTACTTGACAAAAAGTTCAATCAAGCACTCTTTCTCCGACGACGTTCACGAAATCCCTTGAATAAGAAATTACAACCCACTCTCCATTAATCCACCAACTCCGAACTCCACTACCCCGATTCCCGCTCCCTACCTTTCTCTGCAAACTATCTCAGTTCTTCAGTCAAGTAATCCATGTCCCTCACCGTCTTCATCTTTTTCCATTGTTTCTTTAGAAGGGGGAAGTCTGTTTCACCTCTTCCAAAAGTCGGCACCCAGACTTCCCTGAATCTTCCCTTTGTAAGGGTGGTTGGTTGTTACTGTGTAGGTCCATGGGCTAATCAATCCCGTGAAGCTTTTATGCAGCTTTTTACAGTCCATTTTAAGTACGCTTTTATGCAGCTTTTTACTGTCCATTTTAAGTACGCTTTTATGCAACTTTATATCGCTATCGGCTTGATATTTGAAAAAGAAAAATGATATGAGTACTGCCATAGTTTACTGTCGGAGTTTACAGTCTGACGTGGATGTCTTATTTGGCATCCATTTCAGCTGCCTATTTGGCAAAGAGGGAAAGAGGCCGGAGCCGGAGGAGGAGAGAGGCCGGAGCCGGAGGAGGAAAGAGGCCAGAGAAGGAGAGGGGCCGGAGCCGGAGAAGGAGAGGGGCCGGAGCCGGAGAAGGAGAGAGGCCGGAGCGGGAGAAGGAGGGAGGCCGTTGAGCGGGAGGGAGAGGGAGGGAGGCCGTCGAGCGGGAGGGAAAGGGAAGGAGGCCGCCTCGCCCGGGGCGTGGGAGGGAGGCAAGGCTGCCCCGCCGCGGTGCCTCCCCTTCTCTCTCCCTCCCACTCAGCGGCCTCCGCCCCGCTGGGGCGAGGGGAGGCCGAGGCCGCCCCGCCGCCGCCTCCCCTTCCTTGCCCTCCCCTCCCGCCGCCTGTCGGCGAGGGAGTGGGAGGCCGGCCCGGCCACGCCTCCCCTTCCCTCTCCTCTCCCGGTGAGGCGAGGCCGCCCACCGCGCGGCCTCCCCTTCCCTCTCCCTCCCGGTCGGCGAGGCCGCCCATGCGGCGGCCTCCCCCCTTCCCTCTCCCTCCCGGTCGGCGAGGCCGCCCGCCCGTGCCTCCCCCCTCCCTCCCTCCCGGTCGGCGAGGCCGCCCGCGCCGGGCCCCTCCCCTTCCCTCTCCTCCCGGTCGGCGAGGCCGCCCGCCCGCCTTGTGGCCCCCTCCCTCTCCCTCCCGGTCGGCGAGGCCGCCCACCGCCTCCTCCCTCCCTCTCCTCCCGGTCGGCGAGGGCCCGCCCGCGGCGCCTCCCCTTCCTCCTCTCCCTCCCGGTCGCCGGCCGGGCCCTCCCTCCTCCCTCCTGGTCGGTGAGGCCGCCCCTTCCCTCTCCCTCCCGGTCGGCGAGGCCGCCGCCGCCTCCTCCTCTCCTCCCGCTGCGGCCGCCCAGGCGCCCCTTCCCTCTCCCTCCCGGTCGGCGAGGCCGCCCGCCATGCCTCGCCCTCCCCTCCCCTCCCCGGCCGCCACGCGCGGCCGCCCCCTTCCTCTCCCTCCCGGTCGGCGAGGCCGCCCGGGGCGGCCGCCCTCCCTCTCCTCCCGGTCGGCGAGGCCGCCCCTCAGCCTCCCCTTCCTCTCCCTCCCGGTTGGCGGGCCGCCCGGTCGGCCCTCCCCTTCCTCTCCTCCCCGGTCGGCGAGGCCGCCCCCCGGGCCTCCCCTCCCTCCTCTCCTCCCGGTCGGTGAGGCCGCCCCTTGGCCTCCTCCCCTTCCTCTCCCTCCCGGTCGTGAGGCCGCCCCTTCCCCTCCTCCCTTCCTCTCCCCCCCATGGCCTCCCCCCTCCCTCTCCCTCCCGGTCAGTGAGGCCCCCCCCCTCCCTCTCCCTCCCGGTCGGGAGGCCCTCCCTTCCTCTCCCTCCCGGTCGGCGGCCGCCCGCCCGCCTCCTCCCCTCCCTCTCCCTCCCGATCGGCGGCCTCCCCTTCCCTCTCCCTCCCGGTCGTGGGCCCTCCCCCTCCTCTCCCTCCCGGTTCCTCTCCCTCTCTCCCGGTCCCCCCTTCCTCCTCCTCCCTGGCGGCAGCCTCCCCTTCCTCTCCCCTCCCGGTCGGCGGCCTCCCCTTCCTCTCCCTCCCGCTCGGCCTCCCCTCCCTCTCCTTCCGCCCTCTCCTCCTCCTCTCCTCTCCCTCCCTCCTCCTCCTTCCTCTCCTCCCGCCTCGGCCCTCCTCCTTCCTCTCCCTCCCGCTCGGCGGCCTCCCTCCGCCCCTCCCGCTCGGCCTCCCTCCGCCTCGGCCTCCTCCCTCCTCTCGGCCTCCCTCCCGCTCGACGTGGCCCTCTCTCGGCCTCTCCTCCCTCTCCGACTGTAAAATTTTACATGCGCATATCAGGACTCTTTGAAAAACGCATTCAATTTCCGGCGCCTTTGAAATGTTTCGTGGAAGTAATTTTTATCGCGCCTATCTTTGCTGATTCCCCAGACACACAAGAGTTCACTGTGAAATCTTTAATCTGAACCCTGCCTTCGGTCGTGTACATCACTTTCCCCGTAGATTCTCTAAAGCATGAGAGCATAAAACACTTAACAATATGTTATAAACGGATTTGCTATGATCTTTAAAATTGAAGTCTTTTTTTTTTTTTTGTGTAATGCTATACAATATTGTTTGTATATATTTTCTTAGTCCCTCACAAGCTATTTAATAATGTCAAAAATTAAAGCCCATTATTAAATGACATATAAAGTTGTAAGCAAATACTATTGTACTCATAATATTAATTTTTTTAAACCTCCTCGGAATGGGATATTAAAATATTGCTATTGTGGGTCTCACCACTTGTATAAAACAATGTTTTTTTTTTCTAATAACACCGTCTATATCTTAAGTCTTAACTAATAAATTCCCCTAACATATCACGCTCTTCGGCTTACACGTGCTTTCAATGTTAAATTTTATTAAGTTTAATCTTCTAATACTAATATCAGTGTGATTTGCAAGTGCAGCACAGCATGTCAGCAAGCGGGTGAATTAGAGATTGAACAGCTTAAACATCGCCCCTTTTGCAGTGCCTGGATTTGAGTTTTTTTTTTGAGTCGTGCTATGGGCACGGGAGCCGTGCTAGTATTTATGCACGGATCCACGTGGATGGCTTAGGTGGCCATCCACGTTACGCCGTAGTCGGGAAAAAAAACACAAACCATTGACCCGACCCTCCCTTTCCTTCCTCGCACGGCCTGACCCTCCTCTCTTTCCTCGCACGGCCTGACCCTCCTCTCTTTCCTCGCACAGCCCGACTCTCCCTTTCCTTCCTAGTTGGCTCGACTCTCCCTCTCCTTCCGTGCAGTGCTTCTTCAAAATCGGGTCGGCACCCATCTCGCTCCTCCCGTCTCGCCCCTTCCGGCGGCCGCCCGTCCCGCTTCCTCCGGCGACCTCCCTTCTTGCTTCCTCCGGCGACCTCCCTTCTTGCTTCCTCCGGCGACGTCCCATCTCGCTTCCTCTAGCGACCTCCCGTCTCTCTTCCTCCGGCGACCTCCCGTCTCTCTTCCTCCTGCGACCTCCCGTCTCTCTTCCTCCGGCGACCTCCCGTCTCAAGCGAGACGGGAGGTCGAGCAAATGAGGAAGGAAAGGGACGGTCGGGAGAGGGACGGTCAGGAGAGGGACGGTCGGGAGAGGGACGGTCGGGAGAGGGACAGTTGGGCCACGCGAGGAAGAAGAGGGAAGATCGGGCTGTTTTGGTTTTTTTTTTTTTTGCCGACAAGTGCATCACGTGTATGGCCACCTAAGCCTTCCACTTGGAGCCGTGCATAAAAACTAGCACGGCTCCCGTGCCCATAGCATTTTCCTTTTTTTTTTTATGCTATACCTGGATTTGAGTAAAAGTGACAAGCTTCAATTTGTCGCGTGAACACATTAACCGAGTGAACATTGAACTCCCTTCTCTTCAGCGAGCACGGGTCAACTCACTCTCGGGAAATGAGCTTGTTTTATTTTTGGGGAAGGACTTGAAAACGGGGATTATGATTTTCGCGCCCGATTTTCTGCTTCGCCTGGCTTCCTTCTCGGAGAAGGGGTTGCCATGTTCAACCTCTTGCCTTAGAGGTTAAGAGTTCCGCCTTCTTGTTTGTTTTGGTTCCCAGCACGGGGTTCCTTTCCTTTTTTTTCTTGCATATGGCTCCTTCGGCGCCTAGTTCGCACAAAAGGCCTTTCCCGGAGTCGGAGTTGGAAACTGAAAGTGGAGATGAAGTGAACAGATCCATGGCTGACTCTTTGGAGAACTTTCATCCGAGGAGGTGCGGTCTCAGTCCCTTTCAACTCCTCTTCGCTGTTAGTGTCATTATAAGACTTCTGTTGCTGTCTTCTCTCGAAAAAGCTTGATAAAGGCTCGTTCGTTTGTTCAATGTCCTCAATCAAGTCGAATCTCTTTAGGGGATTTAGTCAAATTTCAATTTTTTTCCGGCTGCATTGGTTTGTGCCATGCCACCACGAACTTCTTTTCTACGTTCATGTAACTCCAATTTGTCATTCCTCTTATGTAGATACCAAATTGAAATTTTTGAAGTAGCTTTGCGGAGAAATACAATTGGTGTTCTAGACACTGGCGCTGGAAAGACGATGATTGCCATGATGCTTATGATGGAAATAAGGAATGAGATGAAGCAAAGAGGAGACGATCGTATGATCATCTTCATGGCCCCAACTGTTCATCTTGTTAACCAGGTATCTGGTTATAAATGCATATGCTTTGTGGTTGAGGTGCTCAGAAGTTGTCAATCTATCAGGCAATCATCTTATTCTATATGTTTACTTATGAACCCATGCAGCAATTCGAGGTTATTAAGACACATACAGATTTTAAAGTGGGGGAGTATTACGGAGCAAGAGGTGTAGATGGATGGACGGCCCAGCGCTGGGAAAAAGAAATATATTCGCATGAAGTAATTCTGCCTTCCTCATTTTTGTCTATTGCATTGTTTTCTCAGTTAACCATTTCTACTGCTGAGTCAGTGATACATATTGGATTTTTTGGTTTCCCTTCTGGGATGTATATGCAGATTCAGTTTAATAACCTCTCCATCATGCCTTATGTCTGCTGTTCCTGGTTATACTTTTAAATAATCAGTTAAGGTGCCTGGTGTAAAAATACCATAATCCACCAGCATGTATCCAACCGTATTAGTGTCTCTGGAGAATAGGTGTATACATACATATTGACTTTTCTTCTCTTGCACCAATTTAGGCATCTCGACTGCATAGGATATATGTTTCTTTCCATGCAAAGGAAAGATCACATGTCAAATATTGCTGTCTGTTCTAAGCATATTTCTGAAGTTTGTAATGACACTTATGACAATCAATTGGAAATTAGTAACTTAATTGTGTTCCTCTGGTATTCCTAATTCTTAATTTCATCTTGTGTTTTGATAAACCTAGGTTTGTCTCAGTGCATATTTATCCTTTCTTATGATGTAACTTGGAAGAATTTTTTGAGACCAAGAGATAAAGATGTGAAATATGTAGCGAAAAGACAGATTGAGAAAGGAAGAAAAAGAGGAGCAGAGAAAAAGTGTGCCAAGAAGGTGAATCTAGAGATCGTGAGCCATCTCTAGTTCCTTAATCCATTAATATAGATAATAGGATTACAAAATTACAATTATGTCCCTTAATGGTAAGTGGACCACTAATACAAAAAATAATGATAACTAACCTCATGTACTCCACTCTCCCTCTAACCAACGTTTGACAAAAAACAACAAAAATATAAAAGGAATAACAAAAATATTCTTGTTATAAAGTTACCCAAATACCCTTGACTTCTAATACTCCCCCTCAAGCTGGAGCATAGATATCAGCAATGCCTAGCTGACATAAAATATTCAAACTCTTTCTTGCCGAGAGCTTTACTAAAGATACCTGCCACTTGTTCGTTTTGTTAACATATGGGGTAACTACCTTGCCTTGAATAATAGCATCTGGTATAAAGTCCTAAAAATTGCTGTTTGATTATCACACTTGAGAACCATTGGCTTGTCATTATGGAGTCCCAAATCATTCATTACTGAATTGACCCATATAAGGTCATTGACTGTTTAAGTTATGGACCTATATTCCGCTTCAGCATTAGAACAAGCCACTGCATTATGCTTCTTGCTTTTCCATCTTATTAGATTACCTCTAACAAATACACAATACCCAATAGTAGACTTCCTATCGATCATTGACACAACCTAAATTTGCATCTGAGTATTCTTCTATATCAAGATGGCCATCGGAAATAAATCGAAGTCCCTTACACGGAGAACCCTTGGGGTATTATAGGATAAGATTTACTGCATTAAAATGGATCTTTTATTGTATACAGTTCACCCTGTAAATCGAATGCTTATCAAATAGGGGAGGTCTTGGGTTCAAGTCTCTAGGGGCATTGACATAGGAATATCAACTTTCAAAAAATAAATCCTTTGTAACATATTGACATCGGCCAATGGTAACTACCTTCACCCTGTAAATTGAATGCTTATCAAATAGGTGTAGCCGATGGTTTTGCACCCAACAACCCATACTCATGTAACATATCCATAATAGATTCTTTTGTGACAATCTAATGGTCTCCCTCTTACTTTGGGTAATTTCAATGCCCAAAAAGTAATGTAAATGACTAGCCAAATACTCTTTAACTCGACTCATTGCCTTCAATGCCATCTCTTGTCAACACAATATCATCAACATAGAAAACAATACCAATGAGTCCAATAGAGGTCCTTAGTATATATAAGAAATGATCACAATGCCATCTTTTAAAGTCATATTGAATAACCACTTGATTAAACTTATCAAACCAACCCCGAGGACTCTGTTTGAACCCATAAATAGACTTGCAATGTTGACAAACCTTTGAGGTCTCTCTTAGTAATATATCCAGGTGGCTGTTCCATGTACATCTCCTCTTGGAGATCACTATGAAGAAAACCATTGTTAATGTCTAACTGATATGGTGGCTAGCACTTGTTAGTAGCTACAAAAATCAATATACGATTTGCATTCAACCTTGCTACAGGAGAAAAAGGTATAAAAATAGTCCACACCAAAGGTTTGAGTGTACCTTTTGCCACATGTTTGGCCTTATACCTGTCTAGTGTCCCATCCAAACGATATTTTACTGTATACACCCACCGACAGCCAACCTCAGTGGCACCCTTGGGCAAGTCAATTAAAGTCCAAGTCTCTTTAAGAGCTTGCATTTCCACATCCATAGCCAATTTCCACTCATGAGAGGCTAAAGCATCAATAGTACACTTAGGAGCAGTCACAAGGAAAGAGCATATTGACGATAACGGGGAGCAAGTGATGCAAATGACACATACTGTGAAGTAAAGTGCGATTGGAAGATTCAAGATCTTCAACAGGCATATTTGCAGGCTCTGAAGTTGGTACTCCAGAAACCAATGGTGGCATTGACGTAGTCTGGTTTCGCTGTCGAGTTTACACTTGTAGTGGACGAGTTGTGATCTAGTTTCGCTGTCGAGTTTACACTTGTAGTGGACTAGTTGTGATGGATGGTGACAGAAAAGTATGTTCAAAAGAGCATGGTGGGGAGTCAGATACAGGAGAATCAGTGGTTACCAAAAGAGATAGTGGTGATGAAACTGATGTAGTAGAATGTAGATAGACGATTCGGGCATCAACACATACACTTTTCGGTGCATTGGATCATTGCACCGCTTTAAGAGCAAATATACCTGAATTGGCAACAATAGTATTGGTAGATGATTGAGAAGATGAGGCTGGAGAAGCAGTGGACTTTTGCTGAAGTTGCCCAAGGTGCTGAAATAATTTTTGCATGGCGTCTTAGGCAGTGGCTAGATGATCCTGAGTCTCGGATGACACTTCTGACTTGTCAACACTATTAGCCCACACTGGTTTTCCAAACTTATCCCAACACCTCTCAATATTATGATTAGTCCGCCACAATGGAAATGCTTGCTATCTCCCCCCCCCCTCCCCCCCCCCCACACCTCGGACACGACCACAATTTCCTTGACCTCATGAAGAAGAATCAATCCCAGATGCCAAGGATGTACTACTAAAGGCAAATTGGTCTTTGAAGTAACTCGATTGGTTGTGGATGATGAAATGGCAAATTCTGCATTCAAGACCTGATTATACACTTTCAAGAGTTAAATCACCTCCTGTTGCTAAAATTTGAACACACTTTTAAATTTTGGCACTAATGCTTCCTAAAATCGGGAGACATTGATTTGATTTTTTGTTTTATAGAGTAGTTGTAATATCAGTAGTGATTGGGTGATGATGACTTATCTCTTATAGTTGTCCTATCATTTTAATAAATAATTCTGTAACGCTCTTTTCACCTTGAGAATGGGTGAAGAACCGATAAAAATTATAAATCTTAGAGAAGTTAGACTCTTGAAGGATCACAAATTCCAGCACATCTCAAATATCTTTGGCAAAGTAACAACTCATGACTTGAGAGACTAACCTATCTTCCATACTACAAATCAGCCAAGTCTGAATTTGAATATATTTAGACTTCCACTCTATTGTCATCCAGGCTGGTGGAGGTGTAGTCAAATAATTGTCTTTCAGTTTTGCTCCCAAATATTTTTGAACTGAGTGGGCCCACAACAAATGATTGCTTCCATTAAGTTTAGTGGATGTAATTTGTATTGTATTTTTGTTTCCTCTTTCACGTAACATTCAGAATCAATTACTTCACTGGAAAGACATTTTAAAGTTGTAGGAGATATATTATTTATTTTTTTGAAAGTTGTGATTTTATTGATTGTAGCCTAATGGGCTAAAAGATACAACAATTACAAGATACATGGATAGCTAGGTGGTCCGAACAACAAAATGCTGCTCATGGGCCCCATGCTTAGCCAATTCATCGGCCCTACCATTGGCACTTCTTAATACATGAGTCCAACTAATAACAAAATGAGCTAAGTCCCTTATCTCATCAATAATATGTTGAAGCCTCCAAGGAGGCTTTAAGTCCTTCTTGCACCATTGAATTAACACTTGGGAATCCCCCTCAATATGTAATGGTCCAATGAAGTGGAGGTTAAGGAAATACTTCAGCCCATGAAGGAGACTCTTGGCTTCAAGCGATTGTGGATTCGAAGGATACCAATAGGCCCGTAATATGTAAGCATGATATTACCATATGAGTTCCTTATGAGTCCCCTACACCCGCCGACCCGGATTGCCAAAGGAGGATCCATCAAAATTTAATTTATAAGAGTTCAAAGGAGGAGGTGACCAAGCGATGATTCTAGGATGTTTCCCATCCCCCTCTCTGGCAATAGCACTCCAGTTACTCCAAATTACACCGCTATCAATATTTCTAAACAACTTTTGAGCTTTCAGCCAGTAGACAATCAGATGAGTGAAACGGCTGCATACATCCTTCCAAGTAGAGGCTTGGTTTGAGAAAATTCTGCTATTCCTTTCCTTCCATATTAGCCATGGAATATAACCCAAGCAAGAGGCGAACATAAGTCTTCCCTGGCACCGAGTCCTAAGGAGGTTGCCAAGTGCAATAATACTACGCAAGTCATGAGGAATGGGAGAATGAGTCCAAACCTTTCCATAAAAAGGTCCAAACTTTCCATCCGAAGGGGCAATGTAGTAGTAGATGGTTGATTGATTCAGTCCGTCAGATTGCATAGTGAACAAGTAATATCTTGAAGCTGAATTCCCTTCTCAACAAATGATCCCTTGTGGGCAACCTCTTTCTTAGGCAACAACACCCAAAGAATAACTGCTTCTTTGGGCAAGATAGGGACCAAGCCACAGCCGCGTGATTAGGTTGCTGACTTCGATTTGCTAGACAAGAGTAAGCCGAGCTAATCGAGTAACAACCTCGTGGATGCGGCTTCCAAATAAATTCATTTGCCTGATCTCTTCGTAGATAAGATTTGCTCAACTCCTCTAGCCTCATCATCATTGAGATGTCTTCTAAGTAGGGGTGTCCAATCTACCTCCTTCAACTGTCCACTTGGAGCCACATCACTAATAAGGCATTCTTGATTATTTCTAGCCAAGAGAAAAATCTTGTTGAATTTTTCAGCAAATGTAATATCTCCAGTCCACTTATCAGTCCAAAAATAAGTTTTGTTGTCACGGCCTTGCTGCACAAAAATATGTTGGACAAAGAAAGGGAACAACTTGATACTTTTCTTCCAAATAGAAGAAAGTCTCCACTGTCTAGAGGCATTTGAACCACCACTGCCTCGGGCTTGCTGTCCAAAGCTCTTGTGATCAAACTCCTCCAAGTAGTCCTTTCGTTCATATTTAGTTTCCAGAGCCATTTTGTCAGGAGAGCCTCATTCATGAGTTTTATTTTCCGAATTCCCAATCCACCATCATTCTTGGTCTGACAAACATCATCCCAATTTATAAGATGAAGCTTGGACCTCTCTGAAGTACCGGACCATAAGAAATTTCTCATAATCTTTTCAATTGTATTCACCACTGAAAGAGGGCAATGAAGAAAGGAGAGGTAATAGGTAGGGATACCAGATAGACATGCTTTAATCAGAGTGAGTCTTCTTGCTTTGGTGAGTAACTTTCCTTGCCATGTACTTAACTTGAGATTTAACTTTTCAATGATAGGGTCCCATAGATTTTTATTTGCTCTACCAAAAAAGAGGGGCAACCCAAGATAAGTGGAAGGCAGAGATCCAATTTTACATCCAAGCATATCTGCCATTTTCGTCATCACTTTATTCCCAACAGCAAACCTATAAATTGCAGATTTGGACCAATTAATTTTCAATCCAGATGTTAACTCAAACAATTTTAAAATACATTTAATGAGTCTAAGTTGATCAACAGAGCCCTTGCAGAAGAGAATTTTATCATCTGCAAATTGTACAAGTGGAACTTGGAAGCAGTCTCTATCAATAATAGGTTCTAGCCATCCTTCCCCCAGTGCCATATGCAACATGTCTCAATCCCTCGCCCGCAATGTTAAATAGCATAGGGGATAGAGGGTCACCTTGTCTGAGGCCTCTTGTAGGTTTAATGAACCCGTGAGCTCCTCCATTGATGAGGATGAAATACCGTGCAGAAGATACACATGACATAATTCATTTCCTCCATCGCCAACCAAAGCCCAACTGTTTTCCATAATTGAATTTAAGTAGCTCCAAGAGACTTTATCGAAAGCCTTCTCAAAATCAAACTTCAAGACAACTCTTGGCTCCACCGACTGTTGACAATTATGTAAAATTTCATGCACATTCATTGCAGCATCCATGATTGTCCTCCCTTTGGTAAAAGCATGCTGCTCTGGACTTATAATATTTTTTTTTTTTGAAAGTTGGTATTTTATTTCAAACCCTGATGCCCAAATAGGCACCAAAAACAGTACCTGGCCCTAGGCCTTTCAATATGTAATCAATTGAGTAATACAGTAAGGTTCTGTCCCATGACTCCCTTTTTAGCTAATATATCAGCCCTCCCGTTTGCAGTCCTAAGAACATGTGACCAGGCTGTGACGATGGTTGCAAGATCATGAATTTCATTCATGACAGATCGTAATCTCCAAGGCGGCTTAAGATCCTTCTTACACCACTGGATAATGACCATGGAATCACCTTCAACATGCAAAGGTCCCACAAGCTGTGCATTTAGAAAACATTTTAATCCCTGTGGGAGGCTCATTGCCTCAGCCGTATTGGAGTCAGCAATACCAATAGGTGCTGTATATTGTAGAATGATTTCCCCAAGATGATTCTTAATGAGGCCACCCACGCCAGCTGGTCCATATGACGATATTGGCGGTGGCACCCATAATTGCATTTTGATCATTTTTCCACTACCATCACGGGCATGTTCAGCCCATGAGCTCCATATAGTACTGCAGTCCATCCCTTTGAATGGTTTCTGTAGTTTTAGCTATCCAATAACCTGATAGATAATTGCATTGCAAGTGTCCCTGCATCCTTTAGACTTATTGGAGAAGAGACGGCTATTCTTTTCTTTCCATATCAACAAGGAATAAAGCCAAGGCAGCATTTTAGCATTAGCCTCTCTTTCTTTGATAGACAAAAAGAATTAATCTGATCAAGAAGTCCACTGAAATTTTGGGGCATAACCATATCAATATCAAATTTGCTAAGGAAAAAGAGCCAAATTCTCCAACTATAATGACAATGGATGAGCAAGTGATTTGCAGCCTCTTCTTCAGTGTTACATAGAGGGCACAAGCTGGAAGGGATCTGCATTCCCCTTCTGCACAACAAGGCACGGGTAGGCAATCTGTCCCATAAAAGACACCAAGCAAAAAATAATTGCTTCCTAGGGCAGGAGAGCTTCCAAGCGGCTGATGCAGTATGAGGACGTTCTCCATGACCCGTGAGACATAAGTAACCGAGTTAGTAGTATAGTCTCCAATAGGGTGAGGTTTCCAAAGCAATTCATCGTTATGGTCCCTCCTTAAATATAATCTGGACAATTCCTCTTGTAGGCTGACTATCTCAATGGCTTCATCTTCTGTTAAATTCCTGCGTAGGTGTTGAGTCCAATTAATATCCTTCAGTTGACCTCTAGGAAGCAAGTCAGCAATAGTACAATTAGGAGACCGAGCCAAAAGATAGATTCTAGAGTATCTTTCAGCTAGAGGGGCCTCTCCCAACCAGCAGTCAGTCCAGAAACAAGTC
This sequence comes from Aristolochia contorta, assembly GCA_022405105.1. Lineage (NCBI taxonomy): Eukaryota > Viridiplantae > Streptophyta > Magnoliopsida > Piperales > Aristolochiaceae > Aristolochia > Aristolochia contorta. The sequence goes on from CM039666.1 coordinate 20,847,345, forward strand.
TTGTCCCCAATTCCCGGTTGGTTCTGGCGAAAGAATGGGAGGAGTTTGATGATTCTCCTCCAAATAGGGGAGAGTCTCATTGTTCTCCCGGCATCTAGCCACCAACTCCTGTTCCTGCTGCCCAGAGCAAGGCTAACAAGACTCTTCCAAGCAGAAAAATCAGTGGTATTCATTTTCCAAATCCATTTAAGCAACAACGCCTCATTCATCTCTTTAATTCGTCTGATACCCAACCCACCATCAGGTTTGGAGTGACAAATGTCGTCCCAGTTTAGGAGATGTATTTTTGATCTTTCTGATAATCCTGACCATAAAAAATTCCTCATGATCATTTCCATACGCTTTGCTACAGAGATGGGGCAATGCATAAATGAGAGGAAATAGGTTGGAATGCCCAATAAGCATGTTTTTATCAATGTGATCCTGCCAGCTTTAGTGAGGAATTTCCCTTGCCAAGTGCTCAATCTGTTATTGAGCTTTTCAATGACAGTGTCCCATAGATTCATTGGAGCCTTTCTTATATATAGGGGAAGCCCAAAGTAAGTGGTTGGAAGTGTGCCAACGTGACATCCCAGAGTGCTGGCCAATTCATTAGTGCTATTTCCATCCATTGCAAAATTGAAGATTGCAGACTTATTCCAATTGATCCTCAAGCCTGAAGCCAATTCAAATATAGTCAAGAGCCATTTAATGGTTCTTATTTGCTTCTTGGTGCCTTTGCAAAATAAGATAGTATCATCCGCAAATTGAACAAGTGGGGCACGAAGATGTTCCCTGTCAATGATTGGATCAAGCCATCCTTCATCCATCGCCTAATGTAATAAACTTCTCAGCCCTTCTCCAGCAATATTAAAAAGCATTGGAGACAATGGGTCGCCCTGTCTAAGACCTCTGGAAGGTTTAATAAAACCATGAGCACCACCATTTATCATAATGGAATATCGTGTGGAAGATACACAAGACATAATCCATTTGATCCATCTTCGACCAAAGCCGAGCTGCACCATCATGAATTTCAGATAACTCTAAGAGACTAAATCAAAAGCTTTTTCGAAATCAAGATTTAGAACAACTCTTGGCTCAGTGGCTTGCTGACATATGTGAATAACTTCGTGGGTGTTCATGGCAGCATCTAGAATAACTCTACCCTTTATAAATGCATGTTGTTCAGGGCTTATGACTGCTCCCAATACTGGTTGCAACCTTGCTGCAAGTAGTCTAGCAATTATCTTATAAGAGCCACTGGCTAAGCTTATGGGCCAAAAATCTTTAACATGCTCAACACACTGTCGCTTAGGGATCAAGGTAATAAAAGTAGCACCAAGGGCAGAACAAGTCAATCCATGCTGATAAAAATGAGTGACAAAGCTTACCACATCCTCTCGAAGAATAGGCCATAAAGAGCTGAAAAACTCACCATTGTAGCCATCTGGGCCGGGAGCTTTATTTCTAGGCATTCCTTGTCCAGCAGCATAAATTTCTTCTTGGGTGAAGGATCGCTCAAGTGAGTCAGCAGAGTCTGATGTTAACCTCTTATAGGGAAGTCCTTTCAAGAGTGGTCGAGAGGAGGATTCCTCCGTAAAGAGGTCAGTAAAGTAAGATACAATACTGTTAACAATTACATCTTTGTCATTAGAGATCACTCCATCAATTGACAGGGAAGAGATTCTGTTCACCCTCCTTTTGTGAGAAGCTACAGCATGGAAGAATTTTGTATTGCCGTCACCCTCAAGGAGCCACTTATGTCTAGCTTTTTGTTTCCACTTCATAGCCTCCATTCTCACAATACTATTTACTTCTGTTACAGCTGAGAGCCTTGTGGCCAATTCATCTTCACTTACAGCTCTTGATTCCTCAAGAAGGTCGAGAGAGCAGATTTGTGCATTCAGTTCTTCTCTTCTTGCCCTCTGCTCTACCTTGTGCGCTTTGGACCATATTTGTAGATTTTTTTCAATGCTTTTAGCTTTCTGAATAAAACTCCCCAAAGATGTCCCACATCAATTATATTATGCCACCAACTTTCAATTTTCTCTGGTCCTCAAGCTAACCATTGATTTTCAAACCGAAAAGGTATTCCACCCCAATTTGTAGAAGGTATCAAGGAGAATAGGCCAATGATCTCAGTTTTAACAAAACTTTGGAACCATTTCTGCCAATCCGATACATAGAAATCTGTCCAATAATATAGGCTCTTCTTCCATTAGTCCATGTAAAGTTTTCCAGAAGGAAGATCAATAAGCTCCATGGAACCAATGAAATCGCAGGTAGTTGTGAAGGACCTAGCAGTAGGGGATCTTTCACTCCTTAATATGGTTGCATTAAAGTCACCCCCCAATATCCAAGGGTTCCTCCAATGCTCCATAAAGGATACGAGCTCCTCCCAAAAATTATTCCTGCCCACATATGTGCTTGGGCCGTATACACTTTCAATACACCAGGTTTTGTTATTAGAGATGTCCATGAGTTTTAAAGCAACACAATAGTCCCCCTGATTTATATTCTGAACATCCATATGGTCTGAATCCCAGATAATCACTATACCACCAGCAGATCCCGTGGCCTTTACCTCCTTCCAACCAGGTCTTCTAAAGGGGACAAGAGACTTGATGATGAATTCTGATATTTCCTCTAACTTTGTTTCTTGCAGCAAGATAATCTTCGCTTTAGTACTACAGATAGTATTTTTTATTACAGTCCTTTTATTTGGACTGCGGACTCTCTTACATTCCATGAGAGAATTATCATTTCCTGTTTTTTTGAGGCCCAACAACTCCCTTACCCCTCCCTCTGGTCCTTCTTTTTTCAATCTGAGGTACAGGTTCAATCTGAGATTCTTTACCGGCTTCATCTAGCTTAGCAAAATTACCAATGCTTCCTCAAACTCCTTTTCTGGTATTGTCCCTTTCCTCCGCATGAGTTGAGCAACCCATGATTCAGAAAGTGCCCCATCATCGTGTCCAGCTCCATTAACAATTTCATTGGCAGCTGCTTCTACTCCCCTCTGATCCACATCAGTTTCTTCTTCATTAATCTGAACATTGGGGAGGCAAATAGCATTGACCGAGTGTGGAGATGGGTCAAGCATCAGTTGTTGTTGTGGCTGTGGTGTAATTCGTCTGGAATAAGTAGTGGGAGGAGTGCTGAGATGGTTGATATGCACTGGTGAATTCTGTAAACGATCCTGATGGAGATATGGGAGGAGAAAATTGTCCTGCACACTAGTATTTTGTGCAGATGGAACAATTTGCAATTCAGAAAAATTCTTTTGAGGAGAGGAAACAGGTAAGGTAAATAAAGGGGACTGAGGTGCTTCCCGAGTCACAGGTAGCTGGCAGTAGGATAGCCTTATTTAAGAGTGCTGAGGGGCAGGTAGAAAGCCTTCCGGGTTCAGCTGGTCAGAGTTTGTTTTCGCCAATTCCTGCGTGAGAATTTGTTGAGCTTCAGCACTGGCAGGTTGGCTGGTACGTGATTGGCCTGGGGGGGAGTGACTTGCAGCTCCTTCCAGAATTCTAAGGATGGCGTTAATACTCTGTCCGAGTTGGCTCGGACCGAGTCGACTTGGTCGAGAGGCGAGTTAACTCGGTTGAGAGGCTAGTTAACTTGGACCGAGTTGGCTCGGCCTGCAGGGGACGCGGGGCGAGTGGACTCATCGTCTTCCTCACGCCTGGTTTTGCGAATTACGCTGAAAGGGGGTGTGAACTCCTCAGGTCGCAGCAGCATGATGAAGAAGTCCTCCCCAATTTTGACGTCGACCCACTGCTCAGCAACTGGCCACCGAACTGGTCGTACGCGAACTCGGGCAAACAGGAGGTTCCTTGCTGCCGTCGAGTTTTCATCAAGCTCCAGCACTGTGCCCACAACATTTGCAAGCATCCTCAAGGTTTCCGCATCCCAGATTTCCGGTGGTATCCCCCAAATTTGGTACCATACAGACAACAGCCCTGTTGCTTTTGAGGGTTCCCATTTCCTTGCTTCCCAGCATGGAATCTCCTCCGCATGACTCCATTGGAGGAGTTTGGCTTGTGTTCCCTCATCCGACACTGAAATTAGCCCTGCCCCAAGTATGAAACTTGAGGCTCGTATTGTAGTCCCCAGTGGTTTTCAATCCACTTACCGAGATCAACCGCCCTCTGAATGTCCCAATCAATGTTTACGATTACTCCGTTCTTCAAAGACTGGGTCTTGCGTGCCCATATCTCTTCAAATCGACTCCTTGACGCATCGAAGCCATGTTCCTTTCTTGGCTCTCCTCTGCAAATATCCTTCCAGCATCGATCAAGATGGGTCGGCGGTGTGGGGGGAAGTTCTGTTGAGCTCTCGGAAATAGTTTGTGCAGGGTATCAAGGACGGAACTCCAAATTGCAGTTCCATCGTCTCCAATGGCCGGGAAATAAATCAGAGCAAGAACCTTCCTTGCTCGAAAGTGCACTAGTTTGCACTCCCATGATCGTCGCTTGAAAACTAAGAGCGTAAATTCAGAGCTGTCCCACCAAACTTCTTTTGAAACAGTCCTTTGAGCCTCAAGGACCGTCTGCAATTGGGATACATAGAGTTCGCCAACCTCCATGGGAACTCTAATGAACGCTCTCTTCTCTCCCGTCTCGAGCAAAAAACTTTCCTTCCCGCATCGTGATCCAGTTTAGCACTGAATCCCCAAATCGCCATGAGCCGAGGGCTTTGGTTCGTCGTCCTGGTCTTCTGTTTCGCCTTTTGATCCTTTTCCATTCGACGCCACCATCGCGTGAAGTTTCTGCTGTTCCATCGCCGCCGGAAGGTCGTATTCCTTCGTCGCCGGAAGGTTCTCCTCGTTCTCGCTCATCGCCTTGCCCGCCCCCGCTCATCGCCTTGAAAGTTCTGCGCTAAGTCGATCTGGACTTATAATATGACTCATCACCTTTTGAAGTCTACCAGCCATTACCTAGCAATAATCTTATAGGCATTATCCAGCTTTTATCGATTTCCTCAAGGGTAAAACCTTCTCAATATCAGCAATGCTCGTTACTCCAAGCCAATTGCAAGTTGAATTCTCTTTAACAAAGGGCGATTGAGAATGTGTCATCTCGAAACAAAAAACAAGAAAAGTGAGTAATAATACTTTTATAATGATGTCTTTTCCAATCGATTTCCTCAAGGGTACCTCCTATTGATTGTGAGAGAGGATATTTTGTTGATCCTTCTTCATGAGGCGCCATTGCGTGAAAAAAAGAAAAGGAGTATTCCCATCACCCTCATGAAGCCATTTGAGAGATATTTTGATTTTTGCTTCCAATGAATGGCTTCCATGAGAAGCAACCCATTGAATTCAACAATTGGCTGAAAGTCTTTCGAAAGTCCCCCTCGGTGTCATTCAATGGTCTAGTTTCCTCAAGAAGATCCAAAGTATCCTCTTTTGACTTAGCTCATTTTTCCTGGCCATTTGGGCAGCCTTGTTGGTCTGTGCCCAACCTTGTAGCTTTCCTTTTAAAGACTTAAGTTTCCTGAACAGCGTTCCCCCCCTTGGGCCATCATCCTCAATATCATTCCTCTAGTTTTCAATAAGTGTGTAGAAACCCTTATTCTCAAGCCATTGATTTTCAAATCTAAAGGGCACACCTCCCCAATTCTCAGCATTAGTATCTAGTTGGATAGGCCAGTGGTTAGAAACCGTCTTGCCCACAACTTTGCAGCTCACATTCGGGTACAATTCAAGCCATGCCTCATTACAAAGACATCTATCCAATCTGGATAATGTCGGCCTAGATCTCATATTGCTCCACGTGTAAGTCTTCCCAGTAGATAAGAGGTCAATTAAGTCCAAAGCATTAAGAAAGTCAAGGAATCCCCTCATAGTAGAAGTGATTGTAGTAGCTGATGGAAGCTTCTCATTCCTGGTTTTAATGGCATTAAAGTCCCCACGCAAAAGCCAATGTCCATGCCACATGTTTATCATAGTTTTTAGCTCTTCCCAAAAGACTGCTCTATGATGATATGTACTTGGTCCATAAATAGCACCCATATGCCAGAATTTTCCACTTGATAAGTCGGAAATTTTCAGACATGCAATAAACTCCCACATTAGTACTCATGACATCAATAAAAGTTGGGTCCCATACCACAAGAATACCTCCAGCAGTACCCAAGGAATTCAAGGCATGCCACCTAGGACTTCGAAAAGGAACAAGCTCCTTTATTATTTAATCAGTCATTTCTCCCAATTTAGTTTCTTGAAAAATAACTACTTGGGCTGTACTCCTCCAAATTGCACTTCTTATCACAGTCCGTTTGCTCGGACTTCTTACTCCCCTAACATTCCAAGAGAAAACTATCATTTCTTCCCCTTTATCGGTTTTGTAACTCCTCTGACTTGCCCTCGAGTCACTCTTCTTGCAATTAGAGGCACATTATCCTCCTTTGCATTGTCATTATCATATTTCTCGGTAATCTTGATGGCCCATTCATACTCTTCCTGACTCATTTTCTTTTGTAAAGTTGGTAGATGGTCAAACCAAGAGGATTTTGCCTTCCCCTCTGTAGAATTCTGAATAACTTCATGATCTGACTTCCTTCCATCGTCTACTTGGTTCCCATCACTTCGATGCTGATTCACGTCAACAGATTCAGGTATCACTTCATTCATGTCCTGGATGCAATGAGCATTTATAGAATTAGGCGAGACAACCTGAACCAATGGTTTATTAGGTGATGGAGGTGTGTTTCTCCTCGAATAAACAGTAAGGGGGACTGCTCATATGGGTGATGGGGACGGGGGAGATTTTCTGTGGGCTTTGGTGGGTGGGAAAAGAGAAATTGTCATGTATACTGGCCAGAGGGGTGGCCTGATTGAAGGAGTGTTCATGCTGGTTTAAAATTGGGACCAAAGAGGACTGATTTTGGGGGGCTGCAACATAAGGTGGAAGACAATTTGTGGTTGGAGGTATAACAAGGTTTGTGGGTATGGAAGAGTATTTAAGAGCCAATGATTCAGTATAATTTCTTGGGGTACCTCTTGAATTTCAGTGGCTGGTCCGGTAATTGGGTCTGCAGCAATTTCGATTGTAGGGAGAGGTGCAAGAATTGGCTGTTCATCAGTAGGAACCCACGGACCGAGTGATGCTGAAGCACCTCGATCAGTGGCTGGACGAGTTACTGAGTCTACTCGGCCGATTCGAGTTACCGAGTCGACTCTGCTGATTCGAGTTACCGAGTCGACTCGGCCAGTTCGAGATACCGAGTCGACTTGCTCCAGCACCGTGATGTGGTGGGCTTCTGAGTCACGGGGCTCGTTGTCTTCCTCCTTTCGCCTGCTGCATACAACTCTGAATGGTGGAAGGAATTCCTCCGGTTTTAGGAGAATTGCAAAGTACTTCCCATCTATAACCAGATCTGTCCATTGCTCTTTAATAGGCCAGCATTGAGGTCGAATTTTCGCCCGTAATGGAGGGGACATATTCCTACCGAAAGAAGGACTCATCCTCAAGCTCCGTGTTGTTCAAAACCGTTGGCAAACATCTCCGATGTTTCATGTCTCTCTTAGCTCGGGGATCCCCAAATTTGGATCCAGTTGATCTCGGACCTGTTTCCGTGGCTGGCTCCCATTTTCGAACCTTCCAACAAGGAACCGTGTCAGTATGATTCCATTGCAGAAGGTCTCGGCAAGTGTCTTCGTCTCCACCCATAACAAGCCATTCGCCTCCTCCCAAAAACGAGACTTTCGGCGAGAAGGAAAAGCTCTATCGCTCTTTAATCCAGGCCTCAAGTTCCTCGAATTTGTGAACTTCCCAATCAAGCTTTGCAATGATACTGTTTTGTAAAACTAGTTTTTTTCTTTGCCATTTCTCCTCCATAACTTGCTGGAACGTCTTCTCTTTGTCCTTTCCAACCAAGAGGTTCATCAATTCTTCCCCATTTCCACTGACCATCCACGATTTTTCTTTTTTTGCTTGCTCAGCAACGTCCTTTGTTAGACAAGTAAATAGTTTTTCAAATGCTTGCAACAGCATTTCCATGGTGAACTCCCGTCAACGCCAAACTCTGGTAGATAAATTCGTGCCAAAACCTTATGAGCTTGCATTCCCAATCACGCCTTCGAAAGGCCGAAATGGTAAACGGGAGTCCTCCCACCATATTTCTTTGGATCTGGTTTGTCTACAGTTAATTACACCCGAATCTGTTCCAGAAAGAGCTCACCAGCCTCAAGAGGAATCGGAATGAAGGATTTCTTCCCTCCTGTTTCAACCTGGAGACGAACGAATCTTCTTGCAGTATCATGATCAATTGAGAAGATCGAATCCCCAAATTGACAGGTGCCTAGGAGTCTTTTGCGGCCGGTCCTTCGGACAAAATTTCCTCTCCTTTTTTTGACTGTGGTCCAACCTTCGTCCTGGAGTCTTCTCGCATCCAAATCCTCACATCTTCCATCTCTTGATCCAACAATAATGTCACGCCGCAGCTCCGTCACCCTTGAGTTACTAGGTCGTGCCCTTGCAGAAACCACTCGGGGTTCTCCATTCTCTCTGTTCCGCCATCAGAAGTCTACAATAATTATGGTGGGTCAGGCCATTCCAAATAATTTTTTCCCTCCTTTTTTTTTTTTTATATCCGGCGAACTGGGTCAAGCCAGATTGAATCAGGTCATTCCAACATCCCTTTCTTTTCCTTTTCCTTTTTTTTTTTTTTTTTTTTTTTTTTTTGCCTACCCTTCTTGGGCTGGGTCAGTCCGGGTCAATCAGGCAGCCCAACCCGAGTCAACTCGGGGTATAACTGACTTGTCGTTTCCCCAAGTCGATTTAGGTTTCCTTGCCTATGACCTGACGCCCTTGTGGCTGCCCCGTCGCCGTCCCGTCACGGCCGCTAACTCCCTCCGACCAGGGCAGCATACCCTAAGGTCAACTTCTGCGACATAGATATAGCCATTTCTTCTTCTTCTCCGGTCCTTTTTCTCCCTTTTCCTTATTCTCACCACTTCCGCCACTTCCACCACCACCGTTCTTACCGTCGTCGTCACCGCCGCCGTCTCCTTCACCACCACCGCTACCAAACCTTCTCCGCCACCTCCTAACTTTACTTCTCTCTCCGATTCCAAGACCAGGGGCTCCGACTCAGAACCAGAAACGGCACTATCATAGAGCCCTTGTCTTCATATATTTAGCATACTCCCTCCCACCACTCTTCCTGAGGCTGAGGCCATCGACGGAGCTCTAGCGAAAGAGGCCGGCGTTGATGACGATGAAGATAAAAAAATATTAGAAAATTTGTAGACAGTAGGTTGTGTCTTATTTAATATTAACAAAGTTCTGTATCAAATGGCACATGGGAGATATATTATTTAAAAAAACTCAAAAAGTATTTTCCGATTTTGTTGATGTCAGCAGTGCTTAGGATGACGCCAACACCTTCCAAACAGCAAACAATAACCAGCAGAAACTCAGAAACCACTTTCAATCATGCACCAAACCTCCTGATTGTGACAAAACTCAAGGAAACCGTTGCTGATGTCACCCTTGGTAATGCTAGAAAGAATACACCTTTTATGCTTTGGAAACACCTGTAGGAGCTTCTATTGCCCAGAAAACACCATTCCACAGGTTGTAAATAGATAAAAATCTGGTACAAACCTTGACATAGTGAGATAAGAGTCCTATGACTTAGCAGCAGCGGAAAACCCTTTTAAGGGCATTAGATTGTGCATCTAGCACTTATGTAGTAGAACTGGCCATTGGCCTTCCTGCAACAGTAGGAGAAAAGGAAAAAGTAGACCCTTTAAACTGTAACTAGTGCGAAAAGATCTTGTAGACCTCTGGAGCTGACGATACCATCATTTTTTGCAAGGGCAATATTGAGCAACTAAGATTCGTTAAGTGCATTTTAACACTGGTTGAAATGACTTTGGGATTGAAGATTAATTGGGCTGAATCAGCTATCATGGGATTTAACATAGAGGGGAACTTAATTACAGGATATTGAGAAGCTGAATTGGAGACTAAATATGCGGCAAGGGCAATTTTTATCCAAAGCTGGAAGGTTCACTCTGATTAAGGCTTGCCTTATCGGTATCCCAACTTACTATCTATCCTTCCTCCATTGCCCGTCATCCGTGCATCCATGATAGAGAGGATCGTGAGAAACATTTTATGGTCGGGCACATCTGAAAAATCCAAAATGCACCTATTAATCTGGGAAGATGTTTGCACAACCAAGGAGGAGGGGGGATTGGGAATTAGAAGAATTAAATAGATAAATACTGCATTATAGATGAAATGACCTTGAAAATTGATCACTGCCCAAGAACTACCCTGGAAGGGTTAGTCACTAGAACCCTAGACAGAAGACAAAGAAAGTGGTGGTTTGATGATTGTAAGAAATAGTGGTACATCTCCAATCTGGAAAAGAATCACTAAACTCATTCCTTCTTTTCGCCATAGGATATCTCTCCAATTTGGCAAGGGAGACAACATGCATTTTTGGACAAATGTGTGGCTAGGGAAAATTGCCTTAGCTGAAAAATTCCGAAGATTGTACCTCGTTGCTAGAAACCATGCTTCCGTGATTTCAGACGTGGCCTCAATGGGCAATTGGGGAGTATAAATTGGGAATTATGCTTTAGAAGAAATTTGACTGATTCTGAAGCTTTAGAGATCTCCGAACTGCTTGATGCTCTGAATAAGATCTACCTATCAAGGAATCAAGAAGACGATAACATATTGAGACCACATCCTAAAGGCATCTACACAGCTAATTCAGGTTACCACTGTCTCACTGATAGTGGGGCTAGTAGGCATGTGACTGCTGCTGCTTGGGTACTTTCTTTCCCTAAGAAAATGATATTATTTGTGTAGTGTTGCCTGAGGGGGAGAATTCCTACTAGAGATTTGGTCCAAAGAAGAGGCATTCAGATTTTGACTGACCGGAGCCTTTGTGTGGGACGATGCCTGAGTTTATTAACCACCTTCTGGTCCATTGTGACTACAGTCATAATATTTAAACATTCTTCCTCGGAGTGTTTGGTGTGAGCCATGTAACTCCATGCGACCTATTTGACTTCTTTCCTGTAGCCAATTATTTTGGGCCTGGTTCCAAAGGTAGGGTGATGTATCATTGTTGCTTGGGATATACTCCCTGGATGATATGGCGTGAGAGGAACAATATGTCTTTCACAACAAAGCGAAACCACGGAGGATCCTTAGTCATCAAATCCTCCACCAAATAATTGGATGGCTGAAAATTCAGAAAGTGTTTTATGGCATAGATGCAGGAACTATATGGAGCTCTTAGGTTGAACATGCAAGAGAGTTCAAGACCACGACAATGGCTATACAACAATGGCTCCCCCCACCAGTCAACTCATACAAATTGAATTTTGATAGATCGTCTATGGGTAATCCTGGACTTGCTGGGGTGGGTGGTCTCATAAGAGACCACAGAGGAGAGACCCTTCTCACATATGCAACACCTATTGGCATCTCAGATTTGACAACTGCAAAAGCAATGAGCCTCCTACAAGGTTTGAAGTGCTTTCAGAGCTCCCAGTTTTCAGGTGATCTTCATGTAAAGGGAGACTCCAAGACTCTTATTTCATGGTGTAGTGGAGATTGCAATCCTCCATGGAGACACGGATCTATCTTCAATGAGATAAGAGACTTAGCTTCCTTTGTAGTCAATTGGAATCATGTAATTAGAATTACTAATGGTAGAGCAGATGAATTAGCAATAAAAGGGGTTGGGAGGAACTTATGAATATGATCAATTCATGGACTGGTCCATGGCTATTGGGAGGTGATTTCAACGCCATCAAAGCGAGAAATGAGAAATCTCCACCAGCCAGATCAGTAAATGCTACAATGAGAGGTTTCACTGACTTTCTTGGGGCAATGGAATTAATTGATCTTCCATCTTTTGGAAGACCTTCACTTGGAGCAATCAAAGGAACAACCCTATTCTTTGTAGGCTGGACAGATTTTTATGCAATCAGGAATGGCTTCTCGCTCTATCCTAATGTGTGTTTGCAAGGTGATGGGTAAGTCAATTTCAGACCATTGGCCTATCCATCTTGATTCCAACTCAAAACTGGGGTAGTCCCATTTAGATTTGAAAATCAATGGATGGAGGATTTATGATTTCTTCTCAAGAATTGAGAATTGGTGGGCTGATATTAATGATGAAGGACCTATGTGGGGGAGATTATTCGAAGCTAAAATCCCTGAAATCAAAATTGCAATCATGGGCAAAGGATTACAATGTTGCCCAATTGGCCAAGCGAACTGAATTAATCAATAGAATTGATGCACTTGACATGTTTGAAGAGACTAGAACATTAAGTGATGATGAGAAAATTGAAAGGTTATCAATGACTGTGGAATATAATGGTTTGCTAAGGAAAGAAGCAATTTTGTGGAAACAGAAGGCAAGATATAAATGGCTCTGTGATGGTGATGGGAATACTCGATTCTTCCATGCAATTGCATCTCAGCGGCGAAGAATCAACCGTATCTCCTCTCTTACAATCAATGGAGAAATCACTGCTGACAAGGATACTATTATCAATAATGTTATTTCTCACTTTTCTTGTTTATTTGCAGAAGATGTTCCCAATCGGCCTTTACTTCATGGTATATATTGTCATTGGCTCACACCTGAATGGGCTATTGAGCTTGAGCGACCATTTACCACTGAGGAAATTGCAGCGGCGGGCAAATCTCTTCCCAAGGACAAGGCCCCGGGTCCTGATGGATACAATGGCGAGTTTTTTAATGCTTGCTGGCCTATTATCGAGAATGACATTACTCAACAAGTTCAGCACTTTCACCAATTTGGCCTCACTAGCTCCGCTCTCGGGGCTACCTTTATTGCTCTAATTCCGAAGAAACACTGTGTGGAGGAGATCACTGATTTCAGGCCTATAAGTCTAGCGAGTAGCACTTATAAAATCTTTGCTAGATTGTTGGCAGCAAGGCTTCAAAATATCTTGGGGCACATAATTAGTGCAGAGTAACATGCTTTCATTAAGGGGAGGGCTATTCTTGACGCTGCAATGAATGTGCATGAGATACTTCATACCTGCAAACAGTCAAATGAGCCAAGACTTGTTTTAAAGCTAGATTTTGAGAAGGTGTTTGGTAAGATCTCATGGGATTATCTGAAATCAGTTATGAAGCAATTGGGCTTTGGTTGGAGATGGAGAAAATTGATATGGACATGCATTTCTTCAGCCTGATACTCTGTCCTCATAAATGGTGGTGCTCATGGGTATATTAAACCTACAAGGGACTAAGACAAGGAGACCCGCTATCTCCCATGCTCTTTAACATTGCGGTGAAGGTCTGAGATTCATGCTGAATATGGCTTTGGATGAGGGTTGGTTGGACCCCATGATTGATAGGGATTGCCTCAAGCACCGCTTGTACAATTTGCCGATGACACAATTATTTTTGTAAAGGCACAATTGAGCAACTTAGAGTGGTAAAATGTTTGTTGATGCTTTTTGAAATCACATCCGGATTAAAGATAAATTGGTCCAAGTCTGCAATTTATGGCTTCTCCATCAATCATGCGATTGCTGAATGATATATAGCTGACATTACGGGTTGTAAAATCGGTTCTCTTCTTAGTAATGCGTATCTTGGCTTACCCTCTTCACTTTGGAAGGATAACAAGGAATTTATGGGACCTAGTTATCGAGAAAATGAACATCGGGTTGAGTACATGGCGAGAAACTACTCACAAAAGCCGGTAGACTTACTTTGATCAAAGCTAGTCTATCCTGCATCCCCACCTATTACCTTTCCTTCTTACATTGTCCTATTTACATGGTGAACATCATTGAAAGAACTATGAGGAATTTTCTTTGGTTGGGTACTTCGGAGCGATCCAAAATTCATCACATCAAGTGGGATGATGTTTGCAAGGCCAAAGGGACGGAGGATTAGGAATCGGAAGGATAAGATATATGAGCGAGGCTTTACTCACTAAATGGTTGTGGAAGTTGAACACAAGTGGGGAATCCACTTGGAGGAAAATCATAGTTAATGTATTTGACAACAGGCCAAGGGAATGGTGGTTTGAAGCCCCAAGACATGGGAGACTTTCTTCCATATGGAAGAAAATTATTCAGATGTTTCCGTTCTTTACTCAACATGTTTCTCTCTTGCCAGACATTGGCAATAGAATTCGTTTCTGGACTGACCGGTGGACTGGTGATACTACTTTAGCAGAAAAATTTTCAAGACTTTACCTTTTAGCCAGACATCAAGATTGCTCTATAAGGGACATTGTTTCTGCTGGTCAACTAATAGATGTGGACTGGACCCTCTTCTTTAGAAGACGTTTCAATGATGAGGAAGCTATTGAGGTTTCCAAATTTCTTGAGGATTTGAGTATTTTTTACATGAGAAGAGACCAGGATTATGAACTGATCTGGAGGCTTCACTCTAAAGGACTCTTCACGGTAAGCTCTGCATACTCTTGTTTAACTAATCAAGGCCATCAACCTCACTTGGCTGCTGCTGCATGGTCACTCTCGGGTCCTAAGAAACAAATTTTCTTTGGGTGGTGCTGCTTGAGGAGTAGATTACCTACTAGAGATTTGTTGATGAGGATGGGAATTCAGATTCAAGATGCCGTTTGTCCTTTATGTAATACTGAAAGTGAGTCACTCAATCATACTTTGATCCATTGCCCTTTTAGCTGGAAAGTTTGGTTATTCTTCCTTCATAGATTCGAGCTTATTTTACCTATCCCTTGTGACCTATATGGTATTGTTGCTATCATTGGCTCCCTGGGTCTTGGGAGTAAAGGAAAGTTCATGTTTTCTTGTTGCATAGGATATATTCTTTGGATGATATGGAAGGAAAGGAACAATCGAATTTTTCAAAATAAATCTAGCTCTTGGACTGACCTTTGCCATCGAATTACAACTCAGATTGTTAGTTGGCTGAAAATTCACAAGGCTTTCAAGAATGTTGAATGTGGCACTATATGGAGTTCCTGGAATTTGCATGCATGAGAGGGGAATGGTAAACTAGTTGAAACTATTGCTTGGCTTCCTCCACCCCCAAACTCCTACAAGTTAAACTTTGATGGGTCATCTTTTGGAAACCCGGGTCTAGCTGGAGTGGGGGCCTAATCAGGAATTCAACTGGAGATATATTACTCACATATTTTGGACCACTTACTATTAGTGAATCTACGATTGCAGAAGCTCAAAGTCTACTCCATGGACTCAAATGTTTTCTCAAATATCATTTTGTTGGTCCATTGCATGTTGAAGGCGATTCTCAAGTTTTGATTCAATGGTGTAAGCATGATCTCAGGCTTCCTTGGCGAATGCGTTGTATCATTGATGAAATTAGAGACCTTTCATTTATTGTCACTAGTTGGATGCATGTATTAAGAAGTACCAAAGGTAGGGCTGATGAGTTGGCTAAGCAAGGGATTGTTGAGCAACATATCGTTGTTGTCACCCCCTAGCTTCATGTAACCATTTTTGTGTTTGTTGTTTGTTTGTTGTTGTAATCTTTCGCCCATTTGGGCCACAATAATAAAAATCTCAACTTTCAAAAAAAAAAAGGGGTCAATGAACAACAACTCATTCTTTGGACCCTTAGATTATTGTAAACTTTGGGTTGTAATTCCTTCTTGATTGAAATAGAAACCACGATTTTCAAAAAAAAAAAAATGGACAAAAAAAGAAGAATAAGAAGAAAAAGACCAAACAAACACACAAGCTGCTGTTTCACACAGCTAGTGTCGTGGTAAATCCTAATCCATGTGTGCTCTCCTTTCAAATAGGGCGGCACTCTTCTTACATTTGTAGTAAATCAATTACATAGTTACAAGTATGGCCTTGTAGGGATAACACTAAATTACATCATATGCCCCTATGTACACATGTACTAAGTATCTCTAACAGGAGCAACTATCGAGGTTAAAAAAGACCAAATCACCCTTGAACACTATCACACCACATTCGCCAAATCACTAAGTGCACTGCTCCCTGCAAATGAGAGTAGCAAGTATGCATGTCGTGAAGAACGGCCAGAACCTCAGCTTTCAATGAATTAGTAACCCCTGCAGATGCATGTAAGAAAGCATGTCAATACCCTCAGAATCTCTCAAAACACCCCCAACCCTTGCTGCTACGGGATTACCTTTAGAGGAACCATCTAAATTTAATTTTAATTGAGATATTGGCAGAATCCATTGAGTGATTGAGGGAGGCCATTTGTTCCCAATAGCTGCAACTTTCCTCTATGAAAGCTGTGACCTTCACTTCACTATAGTAGCAACCTACCTCCATTAAGGTCCAATTACTTCCATTAAGGCTCCAACATGCCTCCACTAAAGCTGCAATTTCCATCCATTTAAGGCCTGTTAAGGCTGCAACTTCTCTGTTAAGGCTGCAACCTTTCTCCATTAAGCTGCAATCTCTCTCAATTAAGGTATGGTTTATGCCACACTTAGTCACCGGATTATACGATTACCTGGTGACATGCACAAGGAATTTTGTAATCTTTATATAAAAATATAATAGATAGCAAACTTTGTAATTATTCATTCTGCTCTCTGTCCTTCTTTACTGGGAGCACCAACCACTGAATTTGTGAGCATAAAATATAATAGATATAAAACTCTATAATTATTCCTACTGCTCTTTGTGCCTCTTGACTAGGAGTACCAACCACTGAATTTGTTCTTCTAATCCCTCAAACAACAAAGGTGCCTTTAAAATCTGTGGTTGCAGTTGATCTCACAATGATATTTGTGGGAGCTATCTGTTAGATTTAGTGAAGGAAGATAGAAGATAAAGGAAAAGTGAAGAGATAGGAAGAAGGGGAAGATAGAAGGAGAGAAAGAGGTCGTATGGTCATAATGACCTACAACCCTAAAACATGTATTGATAGAGTCCGAAAATATAAAATTACAATAATGCCACTCATAGCTTGAGGAGCAAGTAAACGAAACAATAAATAAATAATAACTAACTGAAGTTTAGTAAAATTGCTAAACTACCCCTGACTTGTAACACTCAACCTCAAGCTGGAGCGTAGATATCATGAAAGACCAGCTTGTAGAGAAGATATTCAAATTCCTTTCAGCCAGTTGGTCCTTAGAGTTAATATATGGAGTGACTACCTTGTCTTTTTTTTTGAAAGTTGAGATTTTAATTATTGTGGCCCAAATGGGCGAAAGATTACAACAACAAACAAACAACAAACACAAAAATGGTTACATGAAGCTAGGGGGTGACAACAACAATATGTTGCTCAACAGTCCCTTGCTTAGCCAACTCATCAGTCCTACCATTGGCACTTCTTAATACATGCATCCAACTAGTGACAATAAATGAAAGGTCTCTAATTTCATCAATGATACAACGCATTCGCCAAGGAGGCCTGAGATCATGCTTGCACCATTGAATCGAGAACTTGGGAGTCGCCTTCAACATGCAATGGACCAACAAAATGATACTTGAGAAAACATTTGAGTCCATGGAGTAGACTTTGAGCTTCTCGCGATCGCAATCGTGGATTCATTAATACCAAGTGGTCCCCACTCCCGCCTAGATATGTGAGTAATATATCTCCAGTTTGGGGGTGAATTCTAACTGATTAGGCCCCCACTCCAGAACTAGACCAACATTCTTGAAAGGTGAATTTTCCAAAAGATGACCCATCAAAGTTTAGCTTGTAGGAGTTTGATTGTTCCTTTCCTTCCAGAATAATGCAACAAGCAATAGTTTTGACTAGTTTACCATTCCCTCTCTTGCATGTAAATTCCCGGAACTCCATATGGAGTGCCACACTTCAACATTCTTGAAAGCCTTGTGAATTTTTAGCCAAACTAACAGTAGGTAGTCTAGTTGTAATTCGATGGCAAAGGTCAGTCCAAGAGCTGGATTTATTTTGAAAAACTCGTCGATTGTTCCTTTCCTTCCATATCATGCTTTCAAATACTTTTAATCGAGGAAGTTCACACCAAATAATATTCATCATTCAATTTAGATGCAACAAACTGAATGATATCTTTAGCAAGTATAGTAACATTGGCGAAGGCACTAGAGTCGACAATCTCACCAGTAGACATGATAGCAAATTACCAAAGAATAACTCTCAAGTCCAAAATAGATACCCAGTCAGCACTAAACAACTTTCAACAAATAGAATCTAGCAACCAAGCACACTTCAGGATCACCAAATCAATGTGCATTAGACCAAAAATCACAATTTGATCACTATAACTGATGACGTCAACACACCACAAATTTACACCTAGTAACCTTAATCGTGCACAAATCACACGTAATATGCCTCGAAAAATATCAGCTAACTAATCGCAGCACAATTTTCATGAAGCTTGCTGATGTTAGCATGAGCAATAATGATATCAGCACGGAAAATATGGGATTTGCATTGTTGGCTATTTTGAAAAAGTTCAGAACTACCTTGATTTGTTGAAGAGTGATTTTTGCTGGCTCGAATAGTATGTAGAGAGATTGCACGAATCCCGATGCAGTGAAGCAAAAACTAACAGTTTAGCAGTAGCAATAGCAGAAAGAGGGTTTTATGAACCCAACAATAGCAGTAGCAAAAAGTGGATTTTACGAACCCAATGACAACAAAATAACTCTTTTTCAGAGCAGCACCAAGTGTGTAAAACACTTAAATAACAATACTAGTGATCAACCTTTCTGCAGTAACAACTAGACATCCATATCTTTCTCCAGAGTATGAAATTCACAGCTGAAAAATTGCTGACATCAGCCCTAAGTAAGATGATGTCAGCACAACACAAAGTTTGAAAGATCACACCTTTATGTTTCTAAAACCCTTGAGAAGCCTCTGACACCCAGAAAATACTTTTGACAGCCTTTGGTGAGCTAAAATAGTCTGGCATGATTACCGAGGCAATAAAAATTGAATATTTTCACACAACAGTGCGGCAGTGACGCTAGCAGCACCAGAAAACCCTTTTTAAGGGCAGTAGGTTGTGCATCTAGCACTTACACATGAATTTTAGACCATTAGCCTTCCAACAATGGCAGAAGAAAGAGAAAAATTGAATCTTTAGCTTTCGACCACCCAATAGATAACGTCAGCTCCAATAGCACGGATTTAGCGATTTAGTAGCAGTAAAAAATTCTCTTTGAGGGCATAAAGATGTGCATCTAGCACTTAAACACTAGTACGGCCCATAGCTTACAACCATGGCATGGACAAAGAAGACAACGAATTTTTTTTCTTAATCGCCCAATAGCAGAAATTTACTCCAACCATTAAATTGTACAACAAAGCCTAGATGGAGAAGATCCAATGACCTCTATAAGGGACGAGTCGTCACATACAGACCCGCTCTAATACCATGTTAGATTTAGAGATTGAAGATGAAGGAAAAGTGAAGAGATAGGACGAAGGGGAAGTGAGAAGGAGAGAAAGGGTCGTATGTTCATAATGACCTACAACCTTAAAACATGTATTAATAATACAAAATTATAATAATGTTCCTCATGACTTGAGGAACTAAACAATAAACAAATAATAACTAATTGAAGTTTAGTACAATTACTAAACTACCCGTTTCTCGTAACACTATCACTGACAATATGTGATTTTATTGCTACTACTCCAATCCCTCTAACCTTCAACCCCCTTCAGAGTCATGTTTGTCATCATTTATTTTACAAAATAATTTGCTTTTGATCCTCTATATAGGTAATGGTGATGACTCCTCAGATACTCTTGGACGGTTTGAGGAATGCTTTCTTGACTCTTGAACGGGTATGTCTTATGATCTTTGATGAGTGTCATCGAGCCAGTGGAAATCACCCCTACACAAGAATTATGAAGGTATGTAAAAGTAGCAATAATGAGCACACATTCATGGAAATGATTTAGAGCTAAATGCGTAGATGTTTTTAGATTTTTTTTGGATACAATAAAGAGTAAATGTTGGAGGGTAGTAACTTATTTGTTTTTTGTGTTCAAATTCGAAGGGCCTTCTATCCACTACACGCATTGGTTGCTCATGTGTTTGGTGCATCAATAGTTTGGCAACGTTTGGGTTTGAAGACTTCTTCCTTATGACTTGGTTAATCATTTACAGATGGATGACCCTACATCATCGTCCTATAAGAGTAGATCTTTTTTGGTTATGGCAGTTTGTTTTCTTATTTTTGGCTAGTTTACTTCTGTAGACTTGAAGGTGAAGAGGAGTGTTTTTACTCTGAATGCATTATTCAAGTGTAGACTTCCTGAATGAATGCTGCTTGAATTCTTCAAAGCTGACTTTTCATCTTCTCTATTCCGTTCATAATTCTACCTTAGTCATGGAATTTCACTTGATATTAGATGAGGACATCTGCTCCTTTGAGCCCATTTGGTGAGCAGTTTGTTTTTACTCTGAATGCATTATTACATGTAGACTCATTGTCTTTTTGCGTATGCTTGAACATAATGAGGTTGTCAGGAGTGGTTCCACAGATTATTACTTGGAAAGAGCTTCCTTACTAGGGATATCCATTTTTAGGACTGAGATGCAAGTTTTATGGAACTCTTACCTTTTGTTTGTCATTGTAGATGGAGTTCGACTCATCTTCAATCATTGTTGTGCTATTCTAATTGTTTGACAATTCTTGCAGGAGTTCTATCATAATTCTGGGCATAAACCCAAAGTTTTTGGAATGACTGCTTCTCCAGTAATTAGAAAAGGTAGATTCATATCATGAAGCCACTACTTACTATTTTAACTTACTATTTTATTTTATTCTTTTGCTGATATGGAAATCCATTAATAAAATGAGGGACAGGATATCCACAAGCCCAAAAGGATAAAAGTTTGAGTTTTTAATCCTTTTATTCCAGTTACTACTGAAACCATTTTTTTAATTTAAAATGATGGAAAAGTGCTAAAAATAGTTACAACTAATGAATGACAAAAAGGCAAATACATTACATGACATTCAATTAAAAAATGCTATAAAATAGAAAAAAACAGAAAACAACATCAACCTGAAACAAATGGGGAATGTTGGATTAATTATTTCAAACTATTAGTTCTCTTGATCATCTTACCCGAGTGTCTCTAAGTGTCGTCTCAGACCCACAACCATCCATAGGAGTTCTTTTATTCCTTCTACTGATTCAAGTTAAACTTTTGATCATTTCCACTTCTCTTGTGCCATAAGCTTATGATTAATGCTGTGTATTATTAGCAGTTTCATGACTGTTTTGTGCTCCTAGATGATAACGTTCTTGGTTTTCTCTAAACTCTAAAGTGTGCAGGTTTCCGTACATATGTTCATTGCTTGCCTCATTTTCTGGAATACTGATGTCAAAATTCTTGATGCTCCTTGCTGCTGTTTTCGTATTGAAAACTGTTACTGAGAAGAGCGTGTAGTAAAGGGTTTATTTGATGGCCATTCTCTGTCTGTGGGGCTCACCTAAATATCACACTTGGTTTTAATTCTGTTCTTTACAATTTTTTTTGTTTTTTGTGTGAAGAATGGTTTTGAATGCATTTTTGAGTAATCAGACACATGGCCAATTGGTGAAATAGTTCACCTTTCAAAGGAACATGGTCAGGGTTCCAAATACTTCCTCATTCAAAGTACTGGTGAAATTTTGCATGGACAAAATTACAGTGATTGATATAGATATGTCAAGATGTACCTGTGTTAAATTTAGTGAAGGGAGATAGGAGAAGAGAGGAAGGTGAAGAGATAGGAAGAAGGGGAAGAAAGAAGGAGAGAAAGAGGTTGTAAGGTCTCAATGACCTACAACCTTAAACCATGTATTAATAGACCCGAAAATACAAAATTACAATAATGCCATTCATGGCTTGAGGATAAGCAAACTACTTAAACACAATAAACAAATAATAACTAACTAGAGTTTAGTAAAATTACTAAACTACCCCTAACTCATAACACTCCCCCTCAAGCTGGCGTAAATATCATGAAGACCTAGCTTGGAGAAGATAGTCAAAGTCTTTTTCCAAGACCTTTAGTGAGTAGATCGCTTACCAGGTGCACCTTTCAAATATTTTAAAATTCGTGGGCAGCATCAAGATGAACCTTACATGGCTTGCCCATAAATTGACTAACCACCCCTCAGACAAATGAAATGTCGGGACGAGTGATCGTAGCATAAATAAGTTGTCCTACCAACCTCCTGAATCGTGTCACACCAGCTAACGGGGACTATCCACATTATGTAAGTCCAAGGCCGAATCAAGCGGGTGTAGTGGCAGGTTTGGCTCCTAATAATCCATACTCATGAATCATATCCATCACATATTTCCTTCAGGATAGGACCATTGATTTCCCCCATTATCAAGGGCAACCTCAATGCCCAAGAAGTAGCGTAAGACACCAAGGTTCTTCACCTGAAAATGATGATTCAAAATACAATTTAACCTCACCATACCTGCCAAATCATCACCCGTTAGTACGATATCATCAACATATACTTTGCCAGACAATCAAACCCAAGAACGCCAGTAAAATAAAAAGAGATGGTCACGGTGACTTCTCTTAAACCCAAAATTACCAACGACCTTCTTGACAAACCAGGCTTCTTTAACCCATAAATAGACTTATGGAGACCCAAACTCCTCCCCTGATTGAACATAACCAGTGACTTTAATAAACTTCCTCTTGTAGATCACCATAAAGAAAGGCGTTTTTAATGTCAATTTTTATTGGTAGCAAACCAGTGCTATCAAAGAGTTTGAGTGTACCTTCAGCTCGAGCCTTGTATCTGTCACCATCATATTTTAATGTGTACACCCATCTACAACCAACCACGAAGCACCCAAAGGTGGATCAACCAAGGTCCATGTTCCCATCTCTTGAGACCGCATTTAGATCCATAGCTAACTTCCACTTTTAGACATCAGATATATGAGATGGAATGGAAACCAAAGATAAAGGCAATGCAAACTTATGATAAGAAGGAGAAAAGAAGACAATGAAACAAAATGAGAAATAGGGTGTTGAGTAGGAGAACGTTTACCCTTTCAAGAGCAATAGGAAGATAACCATCAAGTGGAAGACCTGCAGAATCGGAGGAAAAGGATTTGACCGGAGGATGATGGTCTTCGATATAAAGCCCGGAGAATACTCGCCTCCTTGTGAAACACATGATCACTAATAGGACATGGAAGTGGGCGAAGAAAGAATCAAAAAAGCCTCAAAGAAGGTGACATCTCGCAGAAATATACAATGTCAAGCGAGAGTACCCAAGAAACACACTTAATCGCCGGGGATTGAGTTTGTCCAGATTATGCACAATTTATTGGTCCAACATTTGCAAGAATAGAAGAGGCATCGATTAATCAAAAAACAAGCGATAAAACAGCATCACCCCATGGAACACTACAAGATCGAAACACAAAAGTCGATGAATAATTCCCATCCTAATATCGTGGGACCAGAATTGAAGCATATCAAAATTAAAGAAATACATGTCCTCCCACCCCAAAAATCATCAATAAAACTAAAAGAACCTTTGAGGTACCTTGAACAAATCAAATAAGCGAACTAATACTAGGCAAATAAACAGAGCCTTTGTATCTTGGAATGGAAGGAAAAAATTAGCCAGTTTCTCCGGTGAAGGGTGTCCATCCGACTCTATATTTTAATGTGTACACCCTCTCACGGTCCGAACCAATCTCCCTCTTACAACCAACCAGATGGGGAAAACGTTATGGAACAAGATAAATCTTTAGATAAGCACCCAAAAAGGTGGATCAACCACCAAGAACACAAGTCCATGTTCCCATCTCCCCGAATCAATGAAGAGCCCGTAGTAGAGGTCATTTGGCGACCTGATTTGCCACGGCCATGATTGGCAATTTTGGACAAAATTTCCAGTGATTGAAGATGATAGATATGTCAAGATGTACCTGAAGGCTAAAAGGTGAAACACATACGATCATTGCTAATAGGACAAGGCAATGGAAGTGGAGCGTAAGATGAAGAATCAAAAAAAGATAAGTCCTCAAAGAAGGTGACATCTCATAGAAATATACATCTTACGACCAACTGATCATAGCACCCTGTACCTTTTTGAAAACTAAAATGAGGCCGGAATTTCTCCCAGGACACCCTCCACGTTCTGATGAAGATTGGGAGGTGGAGGATAGTGAAGTTGAGATTGGCTCTTCAATTGCATGGGGTCTGACATATATGATCACATCATGAGTTTTGCTCTTGCAAATGAGGTGTGCGGCAGATCTATGTTGGAGTTTTGATTTATATGCCAAATTCTTCAACATGTACAGAGGAGATCACAGAATGATGTAGAACTTCACCGAGATGTGTGGGGCCTATAGAAGATCAATGCTTTTCATCACTATAATATAGATGCAATTGTTGTCAGCAAAGAAAGATCCAAATTCAGGTTTACAAGGTTCTTATAAGGATTAAGGTCAGAGAATGATGCTATTTTTTTTTTTTTGTGACACCCTCCACGCCTCGATGAAGATTGGGAGGTGGAGGATAGTGAAGTTGAGGATCACATCATGAGTTTTGCTCTTGCATGCTTTCATTTCAGTTAGCTGGAAATTCATACAGTATACTTCTCAGGTTACATTGCACTCAGGGCGGATCCCTGACTTCAAGATGAGGTAGGGAGACACCTTCTTTTGCCAATGCATCGGCATCTGAATTCTCAGATCTTGGAACATGGTTCCAAGAACAATTTGTTTTCCTCCCTAAATCCCATATTTCTCTAAAAAGTGAGAGACTCCAAGAGGGGTGGTGGCGGATATCATCTTGCACCATCTCACAAAACTATCACCTTCCACTTGCAATGCACCCGTGAGTTTATCATTGAAGATTCGCAACCCATTGAGGACTGCCATAGTTTCGGCCTGAGTTGAGTCAGTGACTCCCAAAGGGCCTGCGAAGGAGAGAATCGGATTGCCATCGTGGGATCTGAAAACCCCTCCAAAGCTTGTTGGCCCCGGATTACCGAAGGATGAACCATCTACATTTAATTTGGTCACCCCGAGGGCTGGAGGTGTCCAAGATTGTTGGGCTGGTTGCTGCTGTGGAATGCCCAGTGCAGCCACTGTGGCCCAAGAGGCCTTGAGGTCTGCCGCAGAGAAGCATAGGAACTCTTTTGGAGTGATCAGCCAACTAATTGTGTGTGAGAGTGAATTCTGCTAGAGCGTTCTTGTTCATCGACTTGTTCGAGAAGATTCTCCTGTTTCTTTCCCCCCAAAGGGCCCATGTAATAAAACGGAGACTCTAAGCATTATTTTCCCCCTTTTACTCATTTGTAGCTCATCAACCTGTACTGTTATAGCTTGGAGGTCCGGTGGCAGCACAATGTGGAGCTGGAACTTGTTCAGAAAAAATTCCCATAGCTTCGCGGAGTAAGGACACTCAATCATCAAATGTCGTATTGATTCATTGGTCACTCCACATAGTGGGTATGCTAGGGAGGGGAGAATCATTCCTCTCTGGGCCAGGTTGTCCCTGGTTAAGAGTTTTCCCCTCAATGCAGACCATAGAAAGAATTTGACTTTGGGGGGAAGCTTTGTTCTCCATGCCCACCCTGCAGGGTGACGCAGACTTGGCTGGGCATCATATGTTGCAAGGTAGGCTGACTTAACTGAGAACTCCCCGCTAGTGCTAGGGGTCCAGATCAGGGGATCTTGCTGCTGTAAGTCAAAGTAAAAGTTTGATATTAACTGGTCTAGTTGACTGAGCTCGCAGGCTTCTTCATCATTGAGTTCTCTCCTGAATTTTCCACTCCAATTGATACTGCCACCTTGGGTTTCTGGGAGCATCTCACTTATCTTGGAATCTTGGCTTATACAAACTCGAAATAATCTGGGAAATGTGGATTTTAGAGTCTCATTTCCCAGCCAGGGATCAGTCCAAAATGCCACTTTTTTTTTTTTAAAGTTGAGGTTTTATTTCATTTAAGAATTACATCCCAAAATGGGTTACATCAATTTCCTAAAGAGTCCAAACAGTTAGCACTTGCTCATGGATACCCTTTTTAACTAACTCATCTGCTCTACCATTGGCAGATCTAATTACATGACTCCAAGTTACAACAAAAAATGCAAGATCATTTATCTCATTGAAAGTGTAAATGTCTCCACGAAGAAGCTTAGAAATGCTCTCTTGCACCATGAACTGATGGTCTTCAAGTCGCCCTCCACTATGAAGGGGGCTGACTGAATAGGTGTAGTATCTAGATCTGGCTTCTCTAGAATGTTCCAGCCCACGACCTTCCAAATTAGGATCCGTGAGAATCAACACCATGAAATATAGCTGGGTTTTCAAATAGGTGTAACCAATCTGGCTTCTCTATCTGGTGGAGAAGTTGATGACAAAGAACTCCCAAGGCTTGGTTTGACAAAGAACTCCCCAATACCTTTTGTTCCTTTCCCTTTCAAATGGCCCAAGGAATGTAATTCATGCAACAATCGTACATAATGCGACCCTTTGTGCCATGCCCAAAATAGCTAATGAGTGGGAGGAAGCCTGCTAGATTTTGTGGGATTACATAATTGATACCGAATATGCCAAGGAAGAATCTCCAAACTTTCCAGCTGTACTCACGGTGAATGAGAAGGTGATCATGGTCTCGACTCAGCCCCACATAGTGGGCAACTCGTCGATGGGATCTGAATTCCCCTCTCTACATACTAGGTCCCCTGGTGGGAATTTTGCTACTGAAGGCAGCACCACATAAAAAGGCCATTTTCCTAGGGCATGAGAGTGTCCAGCAAGCAGCCGCCACATGTGGAGCTCTTACCCCTTAGTGAGGCTTCTATACCCGAGCTTGTCAGATATAGCAACCTTTTGAGTGGGGTTTCCGGATGACTGCTTAAGTATACTTTACTCAAGCAGCTAGCAACCCCGAGATCTCAAGTGCTTCAGCATCGCTTAAGGTTCTTCTAAAACATAGATCCCGCTTAATATTCCCCACCTGGCCATTTGGAGCAATATCGATATGAGGCAATTTTGGTCTCTTGCAACCAGGTATAACCTTGAGTATTTCTCAGCTAACGATGTGTCTCCAAGCCAAACGTCATCCAGAACGAACCTTGTCACCCTTCCCGGCTGAAGGGAGATCTTACAGTTGAAAAAGGAAAGAATTTTGTTATTTTTTCTAAATGGGGAGGACAATCTGGTTCGCACCGGTTGATCCACCACCGTCTAGGCCTGCTATCAAGGCATTTAGAGACAATCCTTCCATGTCATGTCTCTTGCTGTATTGAGTTTCCATAGCCATTTCATTAAAAGTGCAGCATTTGTTTGTTTGACCTTTCGATCCCTAAACCTCCATTTTTCCCCGGTTGAACAAACCTCCTCCCAATTTATCAAGTGCATTTTTGACTTCTCTGCAGTACCAGACCAAAGGAAATTCCTCATTATTCTTTCAATCACTGCTGCCACTGATGAGGGACAATGAAGGAAAGAGGTAGTAAGTTGGAATGCCAATTAAGCAAGACTTAATCAAAGTAAGTCTTCACCGCTTTTTGAAAGTAGTCGCCCTTGCCAAGTACTCGGTCTTCTATTTAATTTCTCAATAACTCGGTCCCAAAGTCATGTTGAAGTTCTACCAGTGAATAGAGGAAGCCCAAGGTATGTGCTAGGAAGAGATCCCACCCTACACCCAAGCATGGCTGCCATCTCTTGTAGTGAATTGTTCTCGATGTGGAAGCCCATAATAGAGGATTTTGCCAAGTTGATTTTCATGCCAGAAGCCATCTCAAATATTAATAATAAACATTTCACCACTCTCAATTGTTTAATATCCCCTTTGCAAAAAATAATAGTGTCATCTGCAAACTGAACTAACGGAGTACTAAGAAGTTCTCTATCCACAATAGGCTGCAGCCACCCCTCTTCAATTGCAAGATTAAACAAATATCTAAGGCCCTCTCCGGCAATATTGAAGAGCAAAGGAGAGAGTGGATCTCCTTGTCTTAACCCTCTAGATGGTTGTATGAAGCCACGTGTTCCCCCATTAACAAGAATAGAATATCTAGCAGAAGCAATACAAGTCATGATCCACTTCCTCCATCTCTTACCGAACCCAAGCTGTTGCATCATACATCTTAGATATTCCCAAGACACTCTGTCAAAGGCTTTCTCAATGTCTAGCTTTAGAATAACCCTTGGTTCCCAGCTTTGTTTATATTTGTGAATAACCTCATGGGTACATAATGCTGCATCTAAGATGTTCCTCCCTTTGATAAAGGCGTGTTGCTCAGGGCTAATTATATGTCCCATAATTCTCTGTAATCGGCCAGCAAGCAGGCGAGCAACCACCTTATAAGAACTACTAGCCAAACTAATTGGCCTGAAGTCGGTAACATATTCAACACATTGTTTCTTTGGTACCAATGCAATGAAGGTGGCACCCAAAGCTTTACTTGTCAACCCATTTTGATGGAAGTGCTGCAGGAATTCCATTACATCATTCTTAATAATAGGCCAGCAAGCCTTGAAGAACTCACCATTGAAGCCATCAGGCCCCGGGGCTTTGTCCTTGGGCATCAGTTGACCAGCCGGCTCCATCTCCTCGAGTGTGAAAGGAGATTCAAGTGCAGCTGCATGGTCAGGATTTAGCCAAGGGCAACTGGTAGAGAGCTGATTCGATTGATTCTTCTCCTTCCGTGGCAATAGCATGAATATATTTTGTGTTCCATATCCTCTTGTAGCCATTTGTGCCTAGCTTTTTGTTTCCACATGATATTCTCCTGTCTCACAATATTATTGAAAAAAATCGAAAGGCGTGCCTCCCCCAATATCAAAAAATGGTATCCAAAGAAGACGGCCAATGATCTGAAACGGTCTTTCCCAATACTCTACAAGCGATCTGTGGATAAAGCTCAAGCCAATTGAATTGCGGCACGGAAAATTCATGGAATGCCTTCTTAAATTCAACTCAATACTCACCGTAGTTTTGTAATCCTCTTTAAAAACACCTCCCTTCATTTTCTTAATTTGGGAGCACTTTTGGAACTCTAAGTATCTCATACAAGTCCCGTTCCTTCACCAAACAACATCACGTTGCAGACGAAATTGATCGCAGAAATGAAGAAGCTCCCCGATGGTTGTCTAGGCGACTGAAATATGACACAGAAATGGAAGATAACAGGTAACTATGTCGCTGCCAAAGCAAATTTGCCGAAACTACTCCCTCTTCGACATTTGCCGAAGCCACTCTTGAACCCATCCCAGGTAGGAACCGTATAAAAGGCCTGCAATTATTCTAGAGCTTGTGTATCTGCTTTCCAATTGTTGATAGCCTGTAGGATGGGTGCCACCCCATTATCCATTCCTCATACCCAATGTGGAGTTTCCTGCGAAAAAGTGTGGCCCACAATGGTGATTAGCTAGTAGGAAGGTTGAGCTTCCAGCACCATTTCAGCATCATAGCTCGATTAATATCTCTGATTCTGCGAATCCCAAGGCCTCCATGTGACTTCGGTTTGCAAGCTTCACCCCAGCTAATTAGGTGATGTTTGAAGGTCTCACTGTTACCTCTTCATAAAAAAAGTCTCATTATTCTTTCCATTTCTTTCCCAACTTCGCTTGGGAAGTGCATAAAAGACAGCATGTAAGAGGGTATTCCCACCAAACATGATTGGAGAAGGATTAGTCTACCCGCCTTGGAGAGGTGCCTCCCTTTCCAGGTGGCAAGCCTAAGTCTCATTCTCTCAATCACCGAGTCCCATAAATTCTTTTTTGCTCTTCCCCTAAAGATTGGTAATCAAAGGTGGTTTATGGGAAGAGAGTGAGCCCCACATCCAAGTATATTGGCTGCTCTTTCCACTAAATTGTTGGTGATATTGATTCCAACCAATTTTGTCTTTAGCCAATTGATCTTTTGACCCGTGGAAGCCTCCATTAGGATTAACCCGGCTTTCAATCTTCTTATTTGATCAAGTGTGCCCTCGCAGAATATCATCGTATCATTAGCAAATTGCACCATGGGGGTCATGTCATTCAGAGGGTTAAGAAGCCAGCCTGAGCGTATCAAGTTCTTGGTGAATGCAGTAAATCCTTCTGCAACAATATTGAACAGCAGTGGCGACAGTGGGTCACCTTGCTTAATACCCCTTTCCCCCTTGAAGTAGCCAAATAAACTACCGTTAATGGAGACAGAGTATTGAGCCCAAGATATGCAGGAAAAGATCCATTTTCTCCATCTTATGCCGAATCCCATTGCTTTCATGACTAAGTCCAGATATCGCCAATTCACTCGGTCAAAGGCTTTCTCCAGGTCGAGTTTGAGCATCAGTCTCGGTTCGGCTTGCTTGGGAGAATATATCAATCACTTCGTGCACCAGCATTGCCGAGTCAGTAATTTGTCTCGAAGTCATAAAGGCACTCTGTTCTTTGCTGATTACATGGGGTAGAACAGATTTAAGTCTTGCAGCGAGGACTCTAGCAATTATCTTGTATGTCCCGGAGACTAGGCTGATCGGTCTGAAGTCTCTGAGCTGTTTTGCCCCTTCTTTCTTTGGCACTAGTGCGATAATGGATGCGCCAATACTTTTCTGAGTCATGCCGTTCTCATAGAATTTCTGGAAGAGTGATAGGAAATCCTCTCTCATAAAGTGTCATGCTTCTCTGAAGAATTATCCATTAAACCCGTCCGGGCCAGGAGCTTTATCGATGGGCATGGAAGTGACAGCGTGCTCAATTTCTTCCATGGAGAATGGCAGTTCGATCACAGTCCGTTGCTGCTGAGACAGCTGTAGGAAAGGTAGACCTTCCACGCAAGGCCTGCATTCCTCGTTCGAACCGTAAAGATCTTTAAAGAAGTTAACAACCTCCTCTGTTATGCTGTCTTGGTCTGATATTAGTTCACCATCTCTCATCAATGAGTTGATTCTGTTCTTTCTCCTTCTAGCTGAGGCAATTGAGTGAAAGAATTTAGAATTGGAGTCTCCTTCTTTTAGTCAACGGAATTGCGCCCGCTGTTTCCAGTATATATTTTCTCTGTGGTGGATGCTTCCCTATCGTAAAATTCATCCAGAGTCAGATGTCTCTCCTCTTTAGTGGAGTCCAGCCCATCGATGTGAAGCTTGAGAAGGCTCTTTTGAGCAGCCGAGGTTGCTCTCTGTTGCTTTGCCCATGTAATTATCCTTCCCTTGAGGCTTTTGAGCTTCACCGCTAAACAACTATCCCCCTGCCTGAAGTTTGCATTCATGCTGTCCCGGTCCTGCAGCCAAATGTTCTCAAACCGGAAAGGCTTCTTTCCCCATTGGTTCCATCTGGTATCTAGGAATATTGGCCAGTGGTCCGAGACCACTTTGCCCAACACTTTTCCGGTGGCATTGGTGTAGGTGCACAGCCATTCGGGGGAGGCGAGGAAGCGGTCGATTTTGGACAAAATCAGTTGCTGTTGTCGGTTGCTCCAAGTGAATACTTTCCTGGTGGTGGAGATTTCTTCTAACTCATGTGCTGCGATGAAGTCGTTGAAGTTTCTCATGGTTGTAGTTATTCTTGTCGCGTGCGGCGACTTCTCCACCCTGAAGCGGATAGCGTTAAAATCCCCAGCCAGCAACCACGGTCCCTCCCATCTGTTTAGGATGTCCCCCATTTCTTCCCAAAATTGGGCTCGATTGCTGTGTGAACATGGGCCGTAAATACCACCTAGGTTCCAACTTATATTCTGGGATTTGTCTCGAATTCGAATTCCCAGGCAGAAAGCTCCCTTTTCACTGTCTTTGACTTGGAATAGAGAAGGATCCCAAGCAGCCAGGATTCCCCTAGAGGCTCCATTGGAATCAATAGTAATCCATTCAGGTTGAGAAAAGGAAGTGATTGCTCTAACAATTTCGTCACTCATTTCTTGCACCTTGGTCTCTTGCAAAATGACAAAGTTGACTTCATTAGATAATAGAACACTTCTGATATTGGCTTTTTTAATGGGGCCGCCAATGCCCCTTACATTCCATGATATTAGTTTCATAATTAGGGGTCAGGGCGTCTACTGACTCCTCGCCTGACAACGCAACCTCGTCCCCGTGGTGCTGGATTTCTCCCTATCGGGTTCTCGGGGTGCTCTAGATTGTGCCTTATCTCCTCCATTGTCGAGAGACGACGCGGTGTAATCAGCTCATCTACCAAGTCCTCCGGGGTTCCTGATGCTCCCACCTTCTGGTCTTCATTTAAACCGGCGCTCTCCATTCTCATGGCTTGTGAGGTGAGAAGGCCTCCTCTCAATCGAGACCATCTGGAGCCGTTCCTTCTCGGTGCATAGGATTTTCCGTTGGAAAAGATGGGGAGGAATGATTCCAGCGGCGGGTGTGGAGAAGAGTGGCTGTGCTGTTCTGCGTACCTGGCCCGAGTTGGCCGCTGTGACTTCGGGGAGGAACCGGGTTATTAAATAGACCCAAGGATGAGTTTGAATTTCTGTCACGCCTTGGTATCCATCGACTCAGCGAGAACTCGGGCGACTCGGCCGATCTGAGCTGCTCGTGTGATGAGTCAGGACTCTCTTCCTGACTCGGCGTCGTCTTCTCCGACAACAGTGGTGGAGAGGGAAGCTCCGGGACACCCAGTACCGTAAATGTTCTCTGACCGCCGTAACAATGCATGTGCCCCCCCTGGCCAACTGTTGTTCCATCGGATGTACCCTCTCGCCACATGTAAGTGCTTTCTTGAGATTGTGGCCTTGTCTAGAAACACCAGTTCGCCAAACATATTGAATATGTTTCAGAGTACTCTTTCTCCCCAAATCTCTATTGGTATGCCCAGTATGCTCAGCCATATTTCGCTGGCAGGCCTGCTCTTTTCTAAGCGCCAAGGGGTAACCTTTTCAAAGGCACCATTGCTGTTCACGGACCAGGTTTCACAGAGCGCTTGGCAGTTGCCGGCTGTCTGAGCCAGACAAGCCATTTTTGAGGGCTTAGGAAGGAGAAGGTAGGGCGGTATGGTAGGGAGAGGGCATGCTCAACCCACTACTATTTCTTCTCCCTTCTGTTCGCTGCTGACTGTTTGAACTACTGCCACGACGTGTAGCTTTTGTTCTCCTTCCGCCCATTCCTCCTCCTGGATGTTTAGCCGTGTTATGCTACTATCTCGGGAGCTGACGGTGGAGCTGGCGGTGGATTCATCTCTGCTTCAGACATCGTCATTCGACCGAATAGCTCCTCTAGTATATTCGTGACGTCGTTCTAGAGAGGGCTATTCTTCTCCTTCGCTGGGATGTGTACTCGAGCCAGCGTTAACCCTTCCCGCTTGTGGATTATCTTGCATATCTTCTTTGGCTCAGTCGAAATGATGAATAAAAAGGCTTCCTTTCCAGTCCTCACAATCCTGATCTCGCTTCTGGAATGGCTTTCAGTAAGCACGTTCAATAACGTAGTTGTACATTCATTAAAGATACTCGCCAGAAACTTTATGAAGGATCTCTTTTCCCCTTTCATCACCGATATTTTTAGGATTGCCGAAGCATTTCCATTCGACTTATCTATCCATTCTTCAATGTTTAGGATAGATTCATCGAACAGAAGAAGTCTAGAGCGAAGGGGTTCTCTCAGGTTTCTCCTTCTTCTTGATACAACAATCCAGTCTCCGTCGTCCTCGTCACTGGCTCTCTGCGGAGAGGATTCAGTTGGCTCTTCCTCGCTGAGTCGTCCAGCATCGTCATCTGGAGCTCCTCTTCCGCCGCCTCCTCAGCCGCTCATCTCTCCTTCGGGATATTACTAGGCTACTAGAATCTGAATGCTTGCTACTAGAATCTGAATGCTTCAACGAAAGCAGCTATTTGGCGGCAAAAAGGAGAGTTCGCATGAGACCCGGATGGAGAAATTTATGAGACTGAAGCACTTTTTTAATTGGTTAGAAGAGTATGGCAAAGACAATTTCCTCTTCTACTGCGTGACGATTTCTCCACAAACAGGAAGATGGGTTTCCTCCCTCGTTGCCAGCGGGAGCTGCGTCTCGGAAGGAGGGAGAGGGAAGGACCGAGAGGGAGGAGAGGGAGGAGAGGGAGGGAAAGGGATGGAGGGAGATGAAGGGAGAGCGAGGGAGCGAGTGAGATCGGGGAGAGGGAGGGAGGGAGTGAGATGGGGGGAGAGGGAGGGAGGGAGCGAGATGGAGGGAGAGGGAGGGAGCGAGCGAGATGGAGGAGGGAGGGAGCGAGCGAGATGGAGGGAGAGGGAGAGAGGGAGGAGAGGAGGAGGGAGGGAGGGAGAGGGAGGCCGAGGGAGGGAGGGAGAGGAGAGAGAGAATGATGCTATTTGACCCCATATATTAGCTACATGCAGAAAATCTAAAATGGGGAAGTCTACAATCAAGCTTTCTTGTCCGGAAGTGGCAACAAATATCACCATGCGGAGGTATTGCGGAGTCATGCTTAGATGTTGTTGGGTGAAACTATGTAACTAACCCTTCCTAAGAATCACAAAATCATCTCGAGCGGTCTCTCCTTGTTGTACAGAATTAGCCCATGTTGGCTTTGCATTATTTTGTCCAACACTTGTCCAAGTGGTCATTGAGCTTGCTGCAGTGCGTGCATGGAATTCTATTAGCTCAATCTTTACCTTGTCCACCTCCTTGCTCACGGCCTCAGCCCATCTGGAGCCTTGTCCAAAACTATTATTGATCACGAGCTTGTTATCCTTTTCCGACGCATAACCTCCTGCTGGCTCTACTTGCATTAACCCATTGAAAACATCCTCAAATGATGACTCATCGGTTCTGGCTTGTATTTATGCCTGAATTGCTTTATATTATGTTAGGAGTGCATGTATGGAGCTTGTTACCTTCAAAATTTTCTCTTTCTCCATGTGACCAATTCATCTCGTGAAAAGGGCTGCATCTTCATAAGTTCCTGTGGAAACCCCTTCAAATTCTCCTCCAATCTCAACTAATGAATTATCCCCTTTCTTATTGGTGACAAACTTTATTAACAAGTCAAACACTCTTGACATATTTTGATGTAGTGAGTATCTTCTCTTTAACACCTAACACATACTATATGCTGGCTCACAATAGATAATTAATTACCAGTGGAATTTTTGTTCCATGTTTGACAATATCCATGACATAACCATCACATAGCATGCTGTCTACTCATCAAACTTATTATTTGGGGGTTCCTCAGAAATCAACATGCCCATCTTTTTGTTAAGCCTCAGGTGCGCTTCACTTATGCAAGGCGCAAGAGTAAGCAAAATAAAAGAAAAAGTTGCTGACATGGAAGAGTAGTTTCAGGTCACGGTGGTTAATTTGTTGAGTGGGCTGATGAAGCTGCGGCTGCTGAGGCAGTTCCTATCGATGGGAGTGGGAACCCTTTACAAACAATGGTTGGCGTTGGTTCGGCACCGTCCAAGATTATCGCTGGAGGTTTATAGAGTTAGCCACGCCCTTGAAAAATATTTCTGAAGCAGTGGCTCGAGGTCATTTTGTAAATGGGCTCAAATCAGAAAATTTGGGCTGAGCTGCAAATTTTTGAACCCAATCACTTGGGTCGGGCTATGGAATTAGCCCGAGGACAAGCTAGCCATTTCCAGAAACTCGAAGGGGTTCCTTGACTATGTGAGCCGTCTGGACTACACATTCCACCATAACCGCTGCCGACAACCTTTGTCTGTCAATGGGAAGTGCTGCTGCCGTCGCCACCACTCGACCCTTGGGGGAAATCCGTCGGCTGACAGAGGCGGATGCTCAGAAGAAAATAGAGGGGGCTTTGTTATTGGTGCGACAAAAACTGGGTCCTGGTCATTGTTGCAGAAGAAAAGAGATGGATGTGTTGCTGACCTACTATGGGAAGGGCGAAAAGCTTGAAGATGAGGGGTCGGCCGAAGAGGAGATTGGTCCCCTACTTGTAGCTGCAGAGATTAATCAAGTGATTGTGGTGTCACTGAACTCAGCTGCTGGGATAAGTTCGCCTCGCACTATGAAGCTTCAATGACGGATACGAGAGCAAGAGTTAGTCATTTTAATTGATCCGGAGCCACGCACGACTTTGTGTCAACTGAATTGGTTACCTACCACTTTGATTGTTTTTGGTACATTAGTCTAGTTCTCCCTTCTGATTGAACTTGCTGTTGATGATGACAGGAGAATATCGAGTGACAAGGGGGACATGGGAGTCAGTGAAAGGAAAAGGCATT
Source organism: Aristolochia contorta (assembly GCA_022405105.1). NCBI lineage: Eukaryota > Viridiplantae > Streptophyta > Magnoliopsida > Piperales > Aristolochiaceae > Aristolochia > Aristolochia contorta. Next base: position 20,883,426 of record CM039666.1, read on the forward strand.
TGTATTGGGGTTTCGCTGCTCCTTCAAGGCAATGACATCTTTGATGTTTTTTTCCCTCTACTGTTGGGCAGTTCAGATGTTATCTTAGGCATCCAGTGGCTGGAAACATTAGGGACGACTCACACTAACTGGAAAATCCAAGTCATGGAGCTCAAGGTGGGTTCGAACATGGTTACCCTGTGTGGCGATCCCTCATTAGGTTGGACCTTGTTTTCTCTCAAGTCGATGATGAAAACCATCCGTCAAGAAGGACCAGGGGTGTTGGTTGAAATGAGTCAGCCAAAGAGTGGGGTCTTAAGTGTGGGAAGAACCAGAATTTTTACAAGAAGTGTTAGCAAGGTACAATACGATGGGAAGAACCAGAAATTTTACAAGAAGTGTTAACAAGGTACAACACGGTGTTTCAGATGCTGAGTGGATTACCTACCGCCAGTCCGTGATCATGAACATGCCATTGTTCAGATGGCTGTCCCCTGGTTAGTGTTCGCCTATATCACTACCCTCATATCCAAAAAAATGAAATTAAAAGGTTGATCAAAGAGACGCTGCAGGCAGGGATTATATGAGTTAGCAAAAGCCCATTTTAAAGTCTGGTGTTACTGGTCAAGAATAAAGACGGGTCTTGGAGGTTGTATCGATTACAAGGCCTTAAACAAGGCAACTATTCCGAACAAGTACCCAATTCCAGTGATCGAGGAACTCTTGGATGAGTTATAGGGTGCACAAGTATTTTCAAAGCTCGACCTAAAATCAGGATACCATCAAATTCGAGTTTGAGAACCTGATATTCTGAAGATGGTATTTTGGACACATGATCAGATAATGTCAGCAATAGCACTACCAATAAGCAGCACGAGCTAGAGCTCAGAAACACCCGAAAACCTTTTCTAATTTGGAAAAATAACTCTGGCACGGTTCCTGAGGTCGTGTAAAACACGAGATTTACATACCTAGAAGCTTTGAAACACGTTCAGAACTACCCATGACTAGAAAAGACATTTTCGCAGCTCAATAATAAGTTTTTTTGTTCGGCACGAATCCCGAGGCAATATAAAAATTCACTCTTATACCAGCAGCAGTAGTAACAGTTGCAGATATAGGTTCCTACAAACCCAACAGCAGCAAAGGAACTCTCTTAAGGAGTAAACCCATACGCACAATACTTCAATCAGTAGTAGAAACCATTATCAAGGGATGATGGCAAAAGAACACAGAAAAAACTTTAAGGATCGCCCAGAATCTAAGACCTTTCTAGAACTTCTAACTTGTACAACGAGCTTCAAGGAAGAAAATCCCATAACCTCTGTAAGTGCCGAGTCGTCACATACAAACCCGCTTTGATACCATGTCAAGTTGGGCCAAGGTCTATCCCAAAATGACTAGCCGAAGTTAGGAAACCTCTTTCCAACTATCAAGCTTGGATCTTTGATACTGCTTATGTATGTGGGACTAATCTCTAACAGTACAGGATCTCAAGACTTATGTTAGGCGCAAAAAATTGTTTCCGCTTTTCTCCTGAAAATAAATTCTTTCTCAACACCCCTCAAGTTGGAGAGAGTTACTCGTGAGACCCGGTTGTTTGGTTTTTCTTTTTGATACTGCGACTTTTCAATGCTTCTTTATAGTATACTTTCTCATATTTCTGGTGTCTATGCTATAGCCAGGTGTCTATTCTGCCACCGACTGTGAGGTGCAATTAAGTGAATTGGAAAGTATCTTGGATTGTAAGGTCAGTATCCATCTTTTGTTATTTTTGGTGAGAGGAGAAAAAGTAAAATATGTCTTATATGTAATTGCTGCTATTGAGATAACTCGCTCATGCTTCTATCCATTAAGTGATTCATCTGATTTGAGGACTTTTTATTTCAATCTGTCCTTCAGATATATTTGGTAGAAGATCATTCTGAAATCGAAGAATATGTACCCTCCCCTCAGAAAATTAATTGGTATTATAATCCAATGTTCTTTCTGCACGATGAATTGAAGAAGAAAATTGAATGTCTACGGCTAAAGGTTCCACATGTCATCTTTATCGTTTAGAATTTTGCTTGTTTTCAATGAAATTAAGTTGAGCCATTGTAATTTCTCACTTGTTCCTCATTTGAAACAGTTTGATGCTTCAGTTGTTCGTTTGCAAGGATTACCATCTTATCAATTCAATGATATGCTTAATAGCTTCAAGGCATTAAGAAAGGATTTAGAAAGTTACCATGGCAAAATTCTACACTGCTTGGATGATCTTGGACTTGTAGGTGCCTATGAGGTATGATTGGTTACTTTTATTATTATTGTTATTATTATCCTTTTCTGATTTTGTGCTTGTTCTCGTTTCGTTTTAAAAATGTGTACTTCTGATAGAAGCCTTTTAGGTGGTTTCTGTAAAACTGATTGTTTGAGAGACAGCAAGACAGGAGGGAGGAAGCTGCTTTGTCCATAGGAAATAAAGCTCTGATCTATTGACATCCTTCTCCATGTACATTTCTGGAATAATCCACAATCTCCTTAATAATAGCGTCCTTCTCCAATGAAATTTGTGTTTCCATTAACCTCTTGGAGCCATTTTAAATAAGCTTTGCACTTGATACCCCCATGTAAATTAGGTGCTGAAGTTGATTGGATGCCTTTAACCGCTAGAAATATTCCGTCAATTATCTCATCTCTTTTAGATTATTCAACAGTCCTTTCTAAGATGTATGACTGGTCTTGGTTCATTGTGCTGTTCATAGAGTGCTTAGAGAGACTCTAGACCCTAATTCTATTAACATAAGTGAAGTTTGAAATGGCATCAGGACTAAAAAATCAATTGGTGCAAGTCCACCATCTCTGGCTTTAACCTTGAACGAAGCATCCTAGATGACATGGCTGCTTATCTTGGATGTGGAGTGGGTAGCTTTCCAACCACATATCTCGGTCTACCCTTTTTCACTAGAAGAGCTTCCAAACAGTTATGGGATCCGTTGATTGAAAAACTACAACATAGGTTGAGTACATGGCAATGGAAATTCCTTTCAAATGCGGGAAAAATTACATTGATTAAAGCTTGCCTCTTCGGGATTCCCATGTATTATTTGTTTTTTATGTATTGTCCTATCTCTGTTGCTAATACTATTAAGACTGATGAGGAACTTCGTGTGGTCCGGGTCAGCTAAGAAATCTAAAGTGCATCTAATAAAAAGGGAGGAAGTATGTCAGGCAAAGGACTGTGGAGGTCTGGGAATTAGGAGGATCAATCTCAGGAATATTGCACTCCTCACAGAATGGTTATGGCGGTTGAATGTGAATGATAGTTTGCTTTAAAAGGGCTGGTTACATGGTCAGTAGGCCAAGATGTTGGTGGTTTTAGAATATGCGTAATAGAGGTCTTTCCCCTGTTTGGAGAAGATTAATTAAGTTTCTGCCATTTTTTCGCAAATGGATCTCCTTGCACCCTAGTAAGGGAGATAAGACCCGCTTCTGGCTGGATAAGTGGTTTGGAGATGCTCCCCTTTTGATACCCTAACCTATTTTTACTTGCTCGAAATCAAAACTGCCTTATCTCTGATATGGCACCAAATGGGCAAATAAAGATTGTTAATTGGCTCCCTAAATGATGAGGAAGCCTTGCAATTTTCAGAGTTGTCATGTGAGATAGACAAAGCTTATCTGATGAGGAATCATCCTGATGAATTAATATAGAGGCCTTGCCCAAAAGGAGTTTATTCAGTCAGATCGGGATACAAATGTTTATCTGATGGGACGAGCATTAGACAACCTGCGACAATTGTTTGGAAGTTCTCTTGCCCTAAGACACAAAACTTCTTTAGCTGGTGTTTCATTTGGTAAAGGTTGCCTACTCGTGATTTGTTGGAGATGAGGGGAATGCAAATCACAAGCAATCTCTATCCTTTACGTAACCGAGAAGCAGAAACAGTGAATCCCTTGCTTCTCCAACGTACATGCAGTTGGAGGATCTGTGGCTCCTTCCTCACCATGTTTGGCCATGTACTTGTCATTCCTAAGGACTTGGCTGGGCTTGCTTCTGTAGTTGAGTCCCTCGGTCTTGGCAGAAAGGGGAGAATAATGTATAGTTGTTGTATGGGTTATATTCCATGGATCATATGGAAGGAGCGAAACAACAGGGTTTTTCATAACAAGACCCGTCATTGGAGGGACGTTACTTACATCTTCCTTCACCAGGTTGTGGGTTGGCTCAAATTGCAACCTTCTTTCCAGGGGATTGGTGCTGATACTATTTGGAAGTCTTGGAAGGAACATGCCTATGAGGCTCACAATGCAAGGAAACTCAAATGTGGACACCCCCTCCAGATTAGTCATACAAATTGAACTTCGATGGATCTTCCCTCAGAAATCCGGGACCAGTGGGGATTGGTGGGCTCATAAGGGATTCTAAGGGAGACGTAACTTTATCACATGCTGGGCCAATTGGCCACAATGATTCCACTACAACTAAAACACTTAGTCTACTGCAGGGACTAATATGCTTCTAGAGTTTGAATGTCTCGAGACCACTATATGCAGAAGGAGATTCTCAAGCAAGGTATTTATCTCATTGGTCACATGTATTTAGGAGTGCTAATGGCAAAGCAGATTTACTTGCTAAGCAAGTTATATATGAGTAACACATTGTTGCTTGGGTACCCTAAGGTACTGTATTTTTGCCCGTCTTGCGGCATATGTAATTTTTCTTGAATTGAAATTTTTTTTTTTGAAAGTTGTGATTTTATTCATTATAGCCCAATTAGGCCAAAGAAGTACATAAGTGAAGTTACATAAGTGAAGTTGTTCCATACATACAATGATGCCCTTATGTGGGCCACTAAACCAGAAATAATGGAAACTACCTTAACCACTAACTAACCTAATGTATTCATGATAAAATAGAACAGAAACTTAACTCTCTCTAACAATTACAAAATTACCCTCATACAGAATTACATAAATACCCCTGATTTCTTCATTAGCTTAGGAAGGTGTCTCCCTTCAAGATCTTTCTGTAAGAGAGGATCTTCCCTGAGTCTTTACGAAAAAAAAGAAATAGCTGGTCGTTCTACTGTTTCTCTCAAGCTAAATTTTGATGGATCATGCTGAAGCAGGCCTGGGAGTAAGTTGATTGTTCAGAAATTCAGATGGTCAAATTCTGTTTACTTACCTTTCCTTAATAAAAACTCTGCTCACTTACTGGAAACCAGCAGGAGTGCTTGACTCTTTTGTGGCTGAGCTTCTTGCTCTTTCACAGGGAGACTTCAGGAACATATTTTATAAGGTGTCACCTTTTTTATTTCAATTTCTCTTTAATGAGGGTATTGGTTTAAGAAATGCCTGTGTTTCTGTTTGGTATCATCTGAGGAGGTCAACCAATGACCATGCTCATGTGTTGGAAAAGAGGTCTCGCTTCAACAACTTGTTGTAGGCAGTCTCTATAATTTTTTGTTCCACCTTTTGGCTTTGTGGAATTAAAATCTCACCCATTCTCAAAAATGAGAAAAAAGGGAGGGATGGATGGAGGAAAATGCTCCTCTCACTAATACTTGCTCATTATGATTACAGAATGCTGAATAAATGCAATAGAATCTCTCCCATATGTTTTCTACTAAATCTATATGATAGGGGACCGAGTTACCTTTTAATTGAAACAACCAAAATGTCTCTTATTCTCAACTTTATCCTACATGAGTGATGGATCATAATCATACTCTGATTGCTTCCTCTTAAAAGATTATTGCTTTAACATTTACTTTTAACTTCTTACAACATCTTTTCTTGTTTCCCTTCTTTTCTTAAATATTTGTGCTTTCTTTTCTTTTTTTCTTTCTTTTTTTCATAGGCCGGTCAAATTTGCTTGGAAACAGTTCAGGATATTAGCTCTTCAGATGCATCTGAGTTTCCTGAAGCAAGATTTGTGCAAAGTAAATATTTTCTTCAGGAAGCATCACAAATAATTGAAGAATCTGCACAACATGGTATTAGGATGATAATGTTTCGTACTTCCATTTTTGTCTCTATTTCTTTGAGAAACATCTGCTTGTAAGTTTTTCTTAAACCAGCTTAGTATTGAGATTTTATTCAGTGAGAATTTCATCAAGAGCAAGTTGAATTAAATCAACATGTTTACAAAAATGTAAGAAAGGTTGCAAACAATGCTGCAAGGGAAAACAAAAGAACAAATACAAAAAGGTCAATCATGTCACTAGCTAAGAAAAGGAAATTATAGACTTTAACTCAGCCCATCAATTGAGACAAATCAATCACCAAGAGAATGTGTTTTGGAAACAAAGAGCTTGATACCGTTGGCTCAAAGTAGGCGACTCTAACTCAGCCTTCTTCCATTCTGTGACCTCTCAATCAACCAGATTAACTCTCTAAAAATTAATGGTGAACTAGTATCAGACAAGGAAAATATCATTGATGGGATTGTGCGTTACTTTCAAGAACTCTACAACGAAGGAAATGGTAGGCAATGTATGAATGGTTTATCTTTTGCACGTTTATCTGTGGAACAAAGTGTAGGATTGGAAGAACCCTTCTCCCTGGAGGAAATCGAACATGTCATTACCTCTATGCCAAAGGATAAAGCACCTGGACCAGATGGTTTCAAGGGTGAGTTGGCCTTTTATGAAAGAAGACTTTGTGAAGCTATTTGAATACTTCCATGAGAACGGGATTTCTCACCACTCAATTGGCGCATCCATAATAGCACTTGTACCAAAAAAGAAAGGAGTGGAACAAGTTAAAGACTTTAGACCAATTAGCGTAGTTTCTAGGGCCTACAAAGTCATCGCTCACACCCTAGCAGTAAGGCTTAAAAGTCATCAATTCAGTAATCAGCAGAGAACAAAGTGCTTGTGTTAGATTTAGTGAAGGAAGATAGAAGATGAGAGAAAAGTGAAGAGATCAGAAGAAAGGGAAGAGAGAAGGAGAGAAAGAGGTTGTAAGGTCTTCCTGACCTACAACCTTAAAACATTTATTAATAGAATCCGAAAATACAAAATTACAATGATGCCATTCATGGCTTGAGGAGCAAGTAAACTAAACAATAAACAAACAATAACTAATTAAAGTTTAGTAAAATTACTAAACTACCCTTAACTCTTAACACTCCCTCAAGCTGGAGCGTAGATATCATGAAGGCCTAGCTTGGAGAGAAGGTACTCAAATTCTTTTCTTCGAAGACCTTTAGTAAGCCGATCAGCCAGTTGATCTTTAGTGTTAAGTTGTAGAGTGTGCACAAATCCCAAGGCGGCAACAGCAGTAGCAGTATCAATAGCATAAAGTGGGTTTTATGAACCCAAAAGCAACAAAAGAACACCTTCTCGGAGCAGCACCAAGCATGTACCACACTTAAACAACAATATTAGCGATCACCCTTTCCGCAGAAGTGCAGCAATGATGCAAGCAATACGAGTCGAACGACTCAGCAGTACGAGTCCAACGATTCAGCAGTACGAGTCCAACGATTGAGCAGTACGAGTCCAACGACTCAACAGTACGAGTCCGCCGACTCAGCAGTACGAGTCCACCGACTCAGCAAGATTTGAGTCCAACGACTTAGCAAGACGAGTCCAACGACTCAGCAAAGATGAGTCCAACGACTCAGCGAAGACGAGTCCAACAACTCAGCAAAGACGAGTCCAAAGAATCGGTAAGAGTACGAGTCCAAAGAATCAGCAGTAGAGTCCAAAGACTCAGCAGTACGAGTCCAACGACTCAGCAGTAGTAGAAAAACCTTTTTTAAGGGCAGTAGGTTGTGTATCACTTACAAATGAATTTAAACCATTCGCCTTCCGACAATGGCAGAAGCAAGAAATATTGAACCTTTAGCTTTTGACCACATAATAGTTAATGTCAGCAGCAGCAACAACAACACAAACTAGAGCGCAGAAACACCAGAAAACCCTTTCTGATTAGGGAAAAACCTCTGGCACGATTCCCGAGGCAGTGTAATAATACGAGTTTTACGTACCTGGAAGCTTTGAAACACGTTCATAACTACCTGAGACTAGAATTGGCATATTTTCGCAGCTCAAAGACAATTTTTTGTTCAACACGAATCCCGAGGCAGTGTAAAAATTCAATTTGTTTACCAGCAGCAGTAGTAGTCGCAGATACAGGTTCCTACGAACCCAACAACAGCAAAGGATCACCCTTTAGGAGTAAATCCATACGCACAACACTTCAATCAACAGTAGAAGCTATTATCAAGAGATAATGGTAGAAGAACATAAAAAAGAGACAAACTTTAAGGATCTCCCAGAATCTAAGACCTTTCTAGAATTTCTAACTGTACAACGAGCTTCGAGGAAGAAGATCCCATGACCTCTGTAAGTGACGAGTCGTCACATATAGAGCCGCTCTGATACCATGTTAGATTTAGTGAAGGAAGATAGAACATGAGAGAAAAGTGAAGAGATAGGAAGAAAGGGAAGAGAGAAGGAGAGAGAGGTTGTAAGGTCTTCCTGACCTACAACCTTAAAACATGTATTAATCGAATCCGAAAATACAAAATTACAATGATGTCATTCATGGCTTGAGGAGCAAGTAAACTAAACAATAAACAAACAATAACTAATTAAAGTTTAGTGAAATTACTAAACTACCCTTAACTCTTAACAGCTTGCATTAAGTCCAGGCAGATTGATGTAGAATGGGCAAAAGAAAGGCTAGACAGAGGAAGAAAGAGGGAGAAAAGGGAAGAAGGAAGCTTCAATATTTCAATTAACCCTAATAACAATTTGTTTCCTAATAGAACACTGAATAAAAATAAACTAAATAAAGAAAAAAAAATCAAACCACCCTCGAATATCTTAATTCAACTCTAATTAGGACTATCGAGTCCTGTTTTTATGCCTAACATAAGTCTTGAGATCGTGTACTACGCCATTCCCTTCTAGTGGTAAAGAACTTAACTCCGGTGAGGTAAATTGCATATAAGAATCCAACAAAGCAGGGGCGAGCTGATGCAGTTCGTCTTCAGTGATCCAAGTATCATCAAAGGAAGGCCAATTTTTCCAACGCACAAGAAATTGGCAAGCACCCCAAGTCACAGAAGTAATATACTTATCATAAAGAACATCCACAATCACGTCTCTCGGAGCAAGAGGCTGTGTAGGCAATCGGGGAACCAAAACTGAAGAGGGACCTGCAACAATGAAAGAAGGCAAAATAGGAGGCTCAAATGTGCTTTGGTATGCAAAAAAATATGCCGCATTGAATATAGGACTGATAGACAAATTAGGAGGTAAGTCAAGAACATATGCATTGGATGCAAGTCGACGAACTGCAAAGCGTGCAAGGTTAAGATGAGCCATAACATACCAATCTCAAATTCCTTAAACCTACGATGTGCATTAGCAAAAAGTTTATAATTTTCATTACTCAAAGCAATTTTTCGTTTTATCTCAGCATGTAGGTTATGGATGTGTTCAGCAAAAGTGGGGCAGATTCAGAAGGTCGATAGGCAATGGGGTAGGGGAATAAGGTCAAGAGGTTGTTTGGGCGAGAGGCCATAGATAATTTCAAATGGGCTTTTACCGGTGGTGCGATTGACAAAGTTAAAGTTATTATAAGCAAATTCAGCAATGGGTAAAATGACTTCCCACGTCCCGATCTTGTCCCCAACCAAACAACAAAGCAAATCCCCAAACTACTGTTAACCACCTCCGTTTGAGTATTAGTCTGTGGATGAAAAGCAGAGGAAAATTTCAATGTGGTACCAAATAATTTCCAAAGTGTCTTCCAAAAGTAATCCAACAAGCAATGGAATCAATCTCTTAAAAAAAAGTAACTGACAAATTTAACATTGCTGTCAAACACTATAGTCGAAGGTAGGCCATGTAAGCGCACAATCTCCTTAAAAAACAGTTTAACTATATGGGATGCATTAGTAGTCCTAGAACATGGAATGAAGTGAGCCATTTTAGAGAATCGGTCAACCACTACAAAAATAGCATCATGCTTTGTGACAACAGTCAATGGTAACCCTATGACAAAATCAATACTAAGGTCACGCCAGGGAGAGTGTGGAACAGGGAATGGAGTATATATGCTAGTGTTTTGTTTTCGAGTTTTGTTTAATTCACAGGTACGACACTGAGAGACAATTCGAGCAACATCTTTTTTAAGAGAAGGCCAATAAAAACGATCCTCAACCAAGGCAATTGTTTTATCTTGACCAAAGTGTCCAACTAGACCTCTTGCATGTAATTCCCACACCAAGAAATCTCGGAAGGATGTACGAGGAATACACAATTGGGTACTTTTAAAAGGTAACCATCATGTAGTAGAAATCCCACATGCTTTTGGGAGGGAGCGTCGCTGATGTCATTATAAATCATACCAAAGTCTGGACAACTGGGGTATTCATCACGGATACGCTCAAACCCCGTGACTTGAGTGGTCATGGAATAGAGAACAAGGGACATCCGGCTAAGAGCATCAACAACTTTATTGTCTTGACCCGCACAATGCTTTAGGACAAAGGTAAAATCTTGAAGAAACTCAACCCACTTTGCATGTCTATCACTTAAATTGCGCTGGGAGTTCAAGTAGACGAGGGCTTGATAGTCTGAGTAAAATACAAATTCTTTGGGCAAGAGATAGTAATGCCATTGACGAAGAGATTGAACTACCACATAAAATTCTTTATCATAAGTAGAGTAGTTTTGCTTAGCCTCTTTAAGTTTCTCACTGAAGTACGCTACAGGGTGACCTTCTTGACTGAGAACGCCACCGATTCCCATACTTGACGCATCACAAGCGACCTCAAAGACTTTAGATAAATCCGAGTGGCACAACAAGGGGGTAGTAGTGAGTTTGTTCTTAATGTCAAGGAAAGCCTTATAGGCAGCAATTGTCCATTTAAATTCTCCCTTTTTTAGGCATTCGGTGGTTGGTGCAGTGATAGTGCTAAACCCTCTAATGAATTCGCGATAAAAAAATGCTAACCCATGAAAGCTACGAGCTTCCGTTAGAGTAGTCGGTTTGGGCCACTTGCAAATAACCTTAATTTTATTGAAGTCAGCCACAATTCCTTGAGACCGAGACAATGTAGCCGGGAAAGAGGACCTGACTTTGCAAAAAGGCACCCTTTTTGAGGTTAGCGTATAATTTTGCAGCTCTTAGAGTAGTCAGGACTTGGCGAAGATGGTCTATATGTTGCCCCTTAGATTTGTTGTAAATCAAAATGTCATCAAAGTAGACCACAAGGAATTTGCCAATGAAAGGACGAAAAATGTGAGTCATAATTCTCATGAAGGTGCTTGGGGAATTAGACATACCAAAAGGCATTACCACCCATTCATACAACCCATCTTGAGTTTTAAAGGCAATTTTCCATTCATCACCTGGGCGAATTCTAATTTGGTGGTACCCACTCTGTAGATCTATCTTTGAGAACACTTGAGCGCCGGCTAGGCCATCGAGCATATTGTTTGACCGTGGGATGGGGAATCGATATTTTACAGTGATATTATTGATAGTTCTACTATCCACACACACACACGCTTATGACCCATCTTTCTTAGGGGTTAATATGACAAGAACTGCACAAGGACTTAGGCTATGACGAATAAAACCTTTCTGCAACAAACCCTCTATTTGCTTAGTGAACTGAGCTCGCTCGGTGGGGTTCATCCTATAATGTGGAAGGTTAGGCAACCTGGGGTGAGGTCAATGGTATGTTGGATGTCTCTCATAGGTGGTAACTCATTCGGGAGTTCTTCTAGCTTGACATCCTGAAACTCTGTCAATAGTGGGTGAGCACAGCTCTGGATGGGTGCATCTGTAGGGAAGCGAAAATTGTCCTTGTTTACTATCGGTTCCCGCTTGCGAAAATTGCTTAGGAGATAATATTTGCAAGCGGTTAGCAAGGACAGTGGTAGGAGAAGGGGAAACAGACTTTTGTTCAAGGGTAGGGTTTGGCAGGGTGTAGTAGGACAGTTTTAGCGCCATAAATAAACGAGTAGGTGTTATCTCTGCCAAAATGTCTAACATCGTGATCATACAGCCTAGGTCGACCTAGCAAAATGTGAGAAACATCCATAGGTAAAACATCACAATACAGATTTCTGAATAAGGTCTAATCTAAAGGGGTACTAGACAACATTTCGTGATTGGAAGAGAAGTCTTATCTACCCAGGCAACTCTAAAAGGATGTGGATGGGGTTCCGTATGAAGACTGAACTGAGTAAGAGCTATCCTAGAAATTATGTTCATGGTACTACCCACATCAATAACAATTTTACAGGTTTTGTTTTTCAGAGGAACAACAATGTGAAATATGCTGGTGCGCTTCCAAATCGGTAGGAGGATCATCATCAAGTAAGTAATTTTCATAGTCGTGATCCTCCATGGTGCTGAACCGAATTGGGCTGTGCCAAGTCGAACCGATGAAGCGAGCCGGACCAAGTGAAGCGAGCCGGACCAAGACTTACAATGAGCGATTCTTTCTTATCGGGAACAATGTCTCAATGAAGCCCTTTGTCTGGACAAAACAAGAGGAGACGGAAGATTGAAGAAGGCGGAAGTCGACAAAGGGAAGGCTGAGACGGCGAGGTCCGAGGCGGCGGTCGGCGATGGCGGCGGCGGCGATGGCGGCGGCGGCGATGGCGGAGGCGGCGATGACCAAGTGAAGCGAGCCGGACCAAGACTTACAATGAGCGATTCTTTCTTATCGGGAACAATGTCTCGATGAAGCCCTTTGTCTGGACAAAACAAGAGGAGACGGAAGATTGAAGAAGGCGGAAGTCGACAAAGGGAAGGCTGAGGCGGCGATGGCTGAGGCGGCGATGGCTGAGGCGGCGATGGCTGAGGCGGCGATGGAGGCGGCGGCGGCGGGCGGCGCGGCGGAGGCGGCGATGGCGGGCGGCGGCGGCGGAGGCGGCGGCGGCGGAGGCGGCGGCGGCGGCGGCGGGGGCGGCGGCGGCGGGCGGCGATAAGGGCGGCGGGCGGCGGCGGCGGAGGCGGCGGCGGCGGCGGCGGCGGCGGCGGCGGGCGGCGAGGAGGCGGCGATGGAGGAGGCGGCGATGCTGGTTCTGTCGCAAAGAACTTTTTGCTGGTGTCGCTGACGTTTCGCCTTCTTTTTGCGTCTTTGTTCACCCGAAGAGAATATTTGAGAAAACTGGTGGTTCTGCGGTTGGCGAAAATGACACCAGGGAAGCTATTCGACAAACCAGAGGTAAAAGAAACAAAATTTTGATAATAGAGGAGAAGATGGAAGGTTGTAGGTTAGGGGAAACGGCTCGCTCTGATACAAATTGATGTAGAATGGGACAAAGATAGGCTAGACAGAGGAAGAAAGAGGGAGAAAAGGGAAGAACGAAGCTTCAATATTTCAATTAAACCAAAATGTACCGTTTTACAATAACCATGGCCTATTTATAGGCTGATTGAAAAACCCTAATAGAACACTGAATAAAAATAATCTAAATAAGGAAAACAAAATCGAATCACCCTCAAATATCCTAATTCAACTCTAATTAGGACTGTCGAGTCCTGTTTTTACGCCTAACATAAGTTGTGAGATCTTGTACTATGTCACAGATCCTGGATTCAGCCATGCTAGTACACAAGGCGGTTAAATTTTCACGAAGCAAGGAGCACCCAAGTTCCTTTCGAAGCTGGATTTAGAAAAAAACATTTGACAGGGTAAATTGGAGACACCTCGACCTCGTTATGAAAGCTATGGGTTTCGGGTTGAGATGGAGAAGATGGATCCACTCATGCATTTCATCCCCCTTACTTTTCAAGGGCACGGGCAGCATTGGAGGAAGGTTGCTTACTCCACCCTACACTTAATTGTGGGCTGGTGTGAGGACAGATGGAGAGCGATATGAGAACAAGAGCTGAGGCGATGGGCGAAACAGTGCTGCGACGACCAACTGCGGCAAATCCATGGTCTGCCTCAGTCAACTTTTCTCTATTTGGCATAAGGGCTAGACGGGCTGAAGGGTTCGTCGGAAGAATTTCATCGTTCCTTCTCTCCGGCGAGATTTTCAGATGCCTTCTTTTTATTTTTTTTCATACTTATGTCACTCGTTGAAGCCTTCCCCTTTTTTCTTTTCTCTTTCTTCTTCTTTTGCTTCCCATTTTTCCTCCCCTCTTACTTTTTCTTTTTCTGGGTTATTTCTTCCACAACCTAGATTATGTTAGTGAAATCGCCTACACAAACTGGGATCTGCAGAAAACCTCCAAAAGGTTCTGTTAAGGCGACTTTGGCTCGGAGGATGTCTATTCGTTTCGCAATCATAGCCTCTTCATCAAACTCCAGCAGCTTTCCCACAATCCGGACCAGAGTCCTGAAAATTTCTTCACACCATAGGTGCGCTGGAATCCCTTTGAATGCCAACGTTGCCATTCTTTCAGATGCACTTTGGCTTGGCTCCCACGATTTCATGTTAGCGAAGACTTCCCCGGCCAGCTCATCCTTTAGTGCGAGGATTCTGTTTTTCTCTCCTTCATTATCCAACTGAATAAGCCAGTCCGATGGTCCTGCAAGCATAGTTATGGGATGAGCAAGCTTCCATTTGTCTTTCATCCAGATTTGCAAATCTTCTTGCATTCCATCCAGGTTCTTTGGTGGTACCTAGTACGCATTTGGCCAGCTTTTCTCTTGTGCAGCTATGCATATGACGGATCCACAACAACGGAAGCACTGCCATTCTCCATTAAGACTGCGACTTTTGGACCTTCTACAGTCTGCCTAACGGGCACCAGTGCACCCTGATATGAGGATTGAGTGTCTCTTGCTTCTATTACAGTGACCTGAGGTTGCGCCTGCGTCAACATCTTTTTAGCTCCTGCCTGTGTTGCTAGTATTCCTGTTATCACCGCTAGTTTTTCAGTTATCACCGCTAGTTTTTCAATAAGCCAGTCCCAACTATTCCATGTTCTATGTTTTCTTTGGAACCTCTACCTCCCAATCATGTTCTGTCCTCTTAGCTCCATCAATCGACATACAAGTTCGTCCTTTTCTAAGTATGTTCCGATTTGGAACTTACTTTCGCAGATCTGGATGCTCTTCCCTGGTGAAGCCTGACTGAGGATTTACACAGGCCTTCACTAAAGTTGTTCAACTCGCTAGCTTGTACTCTGATGAAGGATTTTTTCCTTGGGCTTTTAAAGGAAAGTTTCGCAACGAAGGAGTTTCCCAGGATTAATGGTGTCCAGAAAAGTCTACTCTGACCATCAAACACAGCAAAGGAAGCTCTCATTTTCTCCGGCACCACCTTTCTCCGGCTGTCGTTGGGCATCCATGGCCTACTCCCTGTCCGTACAGTTTTCCTCGTCCCTTCCTTTGCTTCCATCGCTCCACACCTGTGTACCGTCATTAAAGTTGAAGAACATATTTGCATTGTGCTCTTTACAAAGTGCTGCTGCTCTCTCTCTCTCTCTCTCTCTCTCTGTTCTATTTACATTGTGCTCCTGTTTTTACTCAATTTCTGACATGATTATTTGTAAAGTTATGACCACGTCTATCCCAAAATGACTAGCCGAAGTTAGGAATGCTATTTTCCATTGATAAGTCAGAAACTTTTCTACTCGTATTTGTATGTGGAACTAATCTCTAACATTACTGTTAAAATTTTGTGTGAATAGGTGAAGAATTGAGAGATAGAATGAAGAAAGGAAGGAAGAAGTGCTCGGAGAAAGGAGAGGGACTAGATAGATTGAATTCCACTCGAAACCCTAATTGTATTATTATACCAGATGCCTATTACAGAATTACAAGTATGCCCCTATGTGGGCCATTAACTCAAAAATAAAAGGAATAAATAACCCCCGTACATTACCTAGTGCTTGACAATTACAAAACTATCCCTATACTGAAAATACTCGACTTCTAACAATTATAGCTTTGAAAAATATTTGCAGCCTGCTACTCGTGTAGCAGATGGTTTATGTAAGTTGGGGATTACTTTTTATATAATAGTTTATTGTCTATTAGGAGTTCTGGGGCCTTTTCATTGTGATCCGCTTTTGGATGTAATACAACACTCACCATTTCCAAAATAAACTTACCTATTGTAACCGCTGTGCACTTCTTTGTGACACTGCCGTAGTTGTTATTCTCCAATGTGTCAAGTGACAACTTTTTTTTTCATTTATGTAGATATTTTTCAGGCAGATTGTGACTGGTCTTTGGCTGTGGAAATGGGATATGTATCTTCAAAAATCTATGAATTGATACGCATTATTCAATCATTCGGGTGAGGAATAATCTTTGGTTTATTATCTCTTCTTATCAGCTACTTTATCTATCCTGTTCAAAATCATCTAAATTGCATAGCTTTCATTATTTTGGTTGCAGTAAGGCAGAGAATATGCTCTGCCTGATCTTTGTGGAAAGAATTATAACTGCCAAAGTGATGGAAAGATTAATGAAGAAGCTCAATAATTTATCTCATTTCACATTTTCATATTTGACGGGAGGAAATTCATCAAAATGTTCGTTAACTCCTGCTATGCAAAAGAATACATTGGATTTATTTCGCAGTGGGAAGGTACTCATTGATTTATACTTACACCAATTTTGTCTCTTTGGCAACATATTATACTTTTTGAACGGGAATGCATAGCCATTTTCCATACATTTAATTGCGACAAGCAAATATATCCAGGTCAACCTTTTGTTCACTACTGATGTGGCAGAGGAAGGAATAGATGTGCATAACTGTTCCTGTGTGATTCGTTTTGACTTGCCAAAAACAGTTCGTAGTTATATTCAATCACGTGGTCGTGCACGGCGACATGGTTCTCGTTTTATTATTATGTTAGAAAGGTAAAAAAAGATCATCTCTATTTGTGATTTGTCAGTTTAATATTCTTCTAAGTACAATGCAATTGCAATTCTGGTGTTTCAATGATATGCATCTTATCAAAGACTTTCCATCCATGTTTTTCCCTTGTTTTTGTCACACTGAAGAAATACTTTTTTATTTTAATTTTGTTATCCTGCCATTCACTTCTAATTAAACTATCATTTCCAGGGGGCAAATTAAGCAAAGAGAATTACTTTCTGGTATAATCAGGAGTGAGCTTTCAATGACTAGTACTGCTTTAAATAGAGATCCTAATTTGTCTACCTCCAAAATGTATCATCCTGGCATGCCAATCTCATACATTGTTGCATCAACAAAAGCAACAGTTACTGCTGGTTCTAGTATTAGTCTAATATACAAATACTGTCAAAAGCTTCCTGGAGATAAGTATGGTTCTCACTATAAGTTTTATTCCTATTACTCCTTCCCAATTTGATGTGTTATTTAAGCATGTCAGTTCCTCTACAATACTTTCTCAGGTACTATACTCCAAAACCACTATTTGTATGTGACTTGTCTGAGGAGTCTTACATATGCACGTTAACTTTACCTGCAAATGCAGCATTTATAAAGTTGGTGGGTCCACCAAGCAAAAAGTCACATGAAGCGAAGCAGCTTGCATGCTTGGAGGCTTGTAAAAAACTGCATCAAATGGGTGCACTTGATGACCATCTTCTCCCTGTGGTTGAAGTCCCTTCAGAAAAAGAATCCAATGAAAGCACTAAAGGATCTATTGCGGGTGCAGGTAAATAGAGAAGAGAAGTTATAAACTTACAATATGCTATTTATATTTACGGCTAACGGAATAACTATTCTTTTGTTAAGGTACCACAAAAAGGAAGGAATTACATGGGACAAGTACAATTCATGTTTTCACTGGAACATGGGCTCAATATCCTAATAGTGTCATGTTGTGGGCATATAAATTGCATTTTTCCTGTGACAAAGATACCTATACTGACTTTGTACTTCTAATGGAGTCGAATTTAGAAGATGATGTTGCAAGTGTAGAAGTGAACCTTTACCTTAGGAACAAGATGGTCAAAGCTTCTGTCTTTCCTTGTGGACAAGTTCAATTTGATGCAATCGAGGTCTTCCTTCAATGTTTCGATCTGCTATCAGATTTTTCTCTCTTCTTTTATTTGTTATTTAATCTTTTCCACCTGCAGGTGAAGAATGCAAAACGGTTTCATGAGCTTCTCTTTAATGGTTTGTTTGGGAAGTTATTTATTAAATCCAAATCATCTGGATTAGATAGAGATTTTATGCTCAAGACGGAAAATGACTTGTTGTGGAGTAGTTCCAATGTTTATCTTCTTCTCCCAGTTGACTCATTGTGCAATGAGAAATTGACCTTCGACTGGAAGGGAATCTACTCGTGTGCCTCTGCAGTGGAATTTTTTACCAGTTTTTCCTCCCACAAGCAAATGTTCGACTCCATTAAGACTGTTGCAGGCCCAGACAATGGATCGGATATTGTTCATTTGGCTAATAAGAGTGTTCAGCTCAATAACCTCAAACACAAGGTGGTTTTGGCCATTCATACTGGGCGCATCTATTCAATTCTAGATGTGATGAACGGGACATCTGCAGATTCTCCATTTGAATCCGAAGAAAATATGTCAAAATATTCTTCATTCAAAGAATACTTTAGCAAGAAGTAGGTAGTTGAGTGATTTTTTATTTTCTTATTTTGTTGCTTTCTTATGAAAAGGTTTATATCTTATTGAAGAGCATTTATTTATCCAGATATGCTATTGAGCTTCGACATACACAGCAGCCACTGCTACTGCTAAAGCAAAGTCATCATGCGCACAATCTTCTCTCATCTAATTTAGATAATGAAGGTTTGTTGGTTATTTCTTTATTCAGTTTACAGCTATTCAGTGTTCCAACTTGTGAATAGAGTTATTCTTCAGCTTGTATTCATATATACCCAGTGAATTGTTCTCTGTTTGAGATTGTCCATTGTTTCCTAATTTTTGGTTGAAGCAGTTATTAATTTGATATTTGAACTAAGTTACCTGTTTAATGTTTTATTTTTTTTTTTTTTTTTTTTCAGATTGTGCTGCCCACAAGAAACAGAAGTGTTCTAAAAACCACATGCGAGTGCCAAAGCAACAATCTCATGTTCACCTCCCTCCGGAACTTCTCTTCTGCACCGATATTTCTTCAGATGTTTTGAAGTCAATATACTTGCTTCCTTCTTTAATGCATCGGTTGGAGTCGTTAATGCTGGCCAGCCAACTAAGGGACGAAATTGCTTGTCATCCTCACAATATACATATACCAGCACGATTGGTCTGTCAGTTATTTCTTTTGAAGTTTTTTGTGCTTCTACAGTGATAAGTTGTTAATGGTGGTGTTTTACTGCTTTAGATTCTAGAAGCAATCACCACTGAGAGGTGTTGTGAGGACTTTTCTCTTGAGCGTTTGGAACTATTGGGAGATTCAGTGTTGAAGTATGCAGTGAGCTGCAATCTTTTTCTAAAATATCCTGAGCAACACGAGGGACATTTATCTGCTCACAGGCAATCGGCTGTTTGTAACTCAACCCTCCATAAATTGGGGACCTTTCGCAACTTACAGGTGCAAAAATCTTCTTTTGTGTTATTTGTGTTCTCATGTTATCTTTGTGTTCATATGTTATCTTGGTGTTCATATGTTATCTTTGTGTTCCCATGCTATCTTTGCTCATATGTTATCTGTGTTCATATGTTACAGAAGTGCATTTGAATGGAGATGTACAACAAAGTAAAGTAAATTACTCAGAAATCAGTAAAATTTATATAAATCACTAGAGGCATCAAGAAATCAATAATGTATTGCTAATGAGAACAGGGTAAAGTTATCTTTGTTTAATAATACTATTTTAGGTTGTTGATTTTCAAGACATTGTATACCTCTCGGAGATACTTTGTCAACTTTTGGGCTGACATTGTGGACAAAATAAACCACCCCAGAACCGAAGTTCAAATAAATGATCATGAGTCTACAATTATAAGTATACACCTGCCACGAATAGAAGACAATGTCTCAGCATTTGGATAGATCGAGACACTTGAATAGAGTCCTCAAATTGAGGTTTTATTAAAGAATAAAAATTTGAGAATACATGAAACACTTTTGACTTCTCCCAAAGTGGAAACACCCATGTAACTTTGCTATAGTTATCTATAAATCACCCAAACACAACTGCAACAAATTCTCAAGGGTCACAAAGTTTTGGAGTTGGCACCAGCAACCACACCAGTTTATACAGCTTTAGAGTTGCATGATGTAAATAGTCCACCTTTGGCAGATGTGCCACAGTGCAGGAGGTTAGTCGGATAACTAATTTATGCTACTGTTATTCGTCCTGATATTTCATGTGCTGTAGGGGTGGTTAGTCAATTCATGGATAAGCCGTGTAAAGTTTCCTTAGATGTTGTCCATAAAATTTTGAAGTATCTGAAAGGTGCACCTGGTAAGGGACTTCGTTTTGATCATTTTGGTCATCTTGATATTGTTGGATACTCTGATAGAAAGTCGACTACTAGGTAATGCGTTTTTGTGGGTGGACATTTGATTGGATGGAAGAGTAGAAACAGAATGTTGTAGCTCATTCCAATGCTAAGGCTGATTACAGATCAATGGCACACACTGTGAGTGAAGTCTCTGGGTAAAATTTGTACTTAGAGATCTGGAGTTGAGTGATGATAAACTTATGGTGTTGAAGTGTGATAATCAAACTGCTATTTTTATAGCAAACAATCCAGTGTTTCATGAAAGGAAAAAACATATAGAGGTTGACTGCCATTTCATTAGAGATGCAATTCTGAAAGGCAAGGTTGTCACTCCACATGTCAGGAGTAAAGATCAATTGGCTGATCTGCTCACTAAAGGTCTTGGTAAAAAAGATTTTGAGTATCTTCTTTCCAAGCTGACTTTTTAAGCTCTAGCTTGAAGGGGAGTGTTACATGCTGGGTGTATTATAGTAATTTGCTATCTTAAGTGGTTTTATTAGTTATTTAATGTTAGCACATGTGTTAGGGTTTTTATTATTCTTTGCTTGGTCAATAAGCCACGAGGGCAGACCTCACAACCTCCTCATTATTCCTCTTGTTCTCTCTCTCTCTCTCTCTCTCTCTCTCTCTCTCTCTCTCTCTCTCTCTCTCTCTCTCTCTCTCATTGGAGATACACCCTACTTACTCTCTAAATTCATCAATAAAAGCTCCAACAAAATTGCTCTCGCTCCATTCTCACGACCATTGTCAAATCTAAACACTTCATATTTCTCTCATTGGAGATACACCCTACTTACTCTACTAAATTCATCAATAAAAGCAAGAAAACGAAAACCAACAAAATTGACATCAGAACATACTAACTCAAAATTGCAAAGACACTCCCATTGTGCTTGCCAAGCTAACATGCTGAACAATCAAGTATAGTTGAGGCTGGAATGGAAGGATGTGACTATTGGAGGTTCCCATGAGATGGGTGTCCCAAATGAAGATGAAGATGATAGGGTGAGACGGAGCTACGAAAGGCTGCAGTCGGTGGGCAGGTATCAAGATAAAATAATTCACCATGTTCACGACCCGAACCCATCATCTTCTTCATTTACAAGTCCTGAAAACTACTCTGTGAGAGAGAAAATAATTGAGTCATTCAAGTCTCTAGTAAGCTTACTAATAGATTATAAATTGACTGGAAACTTTGAAACGAAAGAACAAATTGCAAGGACAAACCATGATATACATGACCAGTTCCTTCACTAAATACACTGATAGAAGAACCATCTACTAAGGTAATAATTTTATGTGTACTTGAATCACTAAGGGAAGAAAATTAAGATGGTGTACCTAACATATGATTTGATGCATCTGAATCAAGGACCCATGAGGATGAGTAAGACGCTTTGAGGGCAGACATACCTGCATACCCGTCAGTGGTATTGGAATATGGCTGAGAATATGAGGCTGGAGAGGTAGTGGACGTCAGCTGAAGATGACCAAAATGCTGGAATAATTTCTGCATATAGCATTGGCTTTAGAGTAGCAAGGGTGGCTGTAAATGACAAAATCGTTGCTTCAACACTTAACACCAGATTATTCACTTTCTCAATAATCACATCACCTCTGCCTGCCAGAATTTGGGCATGGATCGTTTCAAATTTGGGTCCCATAGCCTCAAGAAACTGTGAAATATTAATTTGATTTTCTTTCTAATGAATTGCTGCAAGATAAGTAGTGATAAGGTCATAGTACCTATGTCTTGAAGTAGTTCCTCCTCTCTATAATTCAGTAAGACTCCTGTCCCCTAGTGAACTAATAAAGAATTTTTTATTCAATTTGGGCATGGATCATTTCAAATTTGGGTCCCATAGCCTCAAGAAACTGAGAAATATTAATTTGATTTTCTTTCTAATGAATTGCATAAGTAGTGTTATGGATTTTGGACAGATTTGAGTCTTGAAGGAACAAAAACAGATGTTCAATTATAGTTGCTGAAGCACATTTCTTTCAGAAATTAGGAGAGCATTTAGCCTCATGAGCTACATTCGATTTGGTATACTCATGACTGCATGCTGAGGCGAAAAAGTGGAGAAAATAGAACTTTTTAATGTATCTCATCTCAGCACAGTGCAGCAATAACTCCCTCTCCCCCTCCCCCGTGGTTATGAATCAATAAGAGCAGAAGCTGCGAATGAACTACAAAAGCTACACCAGCCTCATTGGACTTGACCTTTCTCTAGTGCATATTGAGACTAACAGATCAAATAGTGAAACTATTAGAAACTAAGAGAGAATGCTTTAAATCAATAAGCAAAGAAGAAAAGAACAGTGAGAAGAGGGAGAAAAAATGACAAAGGAGAGATAGAAAGCATTATGTTATAACCACCTCTAGTTAGCTTTCGCTTCTTTAGCATATAACATGTTTTTATCAGATACTGTTTTATAATGTATCCTTTCTTTTAAAAGGTGGAGTTGAGTGGATGAAAATATTTAATGCCTTTTATAGAAAATTTATCACTTCTAACATGCAAGAACAAAATAATATCCTGTTTATGATATGTTTACATTTGCTTTATCATGCATGCTTTCGTGGGACACTATCTTTTCCCATCCCTTGTCTTATCTGCTCTTTTTTACAGGGCTATATTCGAGATAGTGCATTTGATGTTCGTCGCTGGACAGCCCCAGGGCAGCTCTCTATATTCCCATCAGGTTGTAATTGTGGAGTCAATACTCGTCAAGTTCCACTTGAGAGGCCATACATAAGTGAAGACATCTCTATTGTACTAGGAAAACCTTGTGACAAGGGTCACAGGTGGATGTGCTCCAAGACAATCGCTGATTGTGTTGAGGCTCTTATAGGTGCTTATTATGTTGGTGGTGGGCTAGTTGCTGCTCTTTCATTGATGAAATGGTTTGCAATTGATATTGGATATGATCAAGTCATGGTTGCAAAATCTATAAGTAGTGGGGCACGTTGGTGTTATGAACCAAAAGCTGATGATATTAGAGCACTTGAGTTGAAGCTCGGCTATTGTTTTCAAACCAAGGGTCTTCTATTGGAAGCCATGACACATGCATCTCAGCACGAGTCGGGAGCTAGTTACTGTTACCAGGTTGTTGGAGGAAAGGATTTTGATTTAAAAAGATGCCTCTTTTGCAAACTATACTACTAACGATGAATTATTGCTCTTGGGCAGTCCTTGATGCCATTTTTTCAATGAAAAATACAGTTATAAGAGAAGTATGTATGGAAAAGAAAGAACTAAAGCATGACCTGGTTAATCACATGCTGCACCCTGCTAATTTTGTCATTATCTTCTTTCAGTTTTTCCATTACCAATAGGCAAAATTGGAATAAAGAGTCACAATAAGTTGTATACCCTGAGCATGAACATTAACAGTTCTCCTAATATGAATCCAGCAAACAAAAAGACTTACATAACGTGGAGGTTTTTACCCTGAGCAGCAATAGATTACAATTTTTTTTTAAAAACAGTGAATTACTTTTTTATTGCTGATTATTAATCATACACATGAATATATGACTATTGATTACAATTTGAAACCCCCCTTTCATATAAATGGAATGAAGAGAACACCTATAACAGACGCAGGCCCTCAAGAACAACCATGAGCTCAGCCTTGGCAGCATCTAGAATTATAGATGGGCCAAAATAACTAAAAGTAGTCTTCCATATAGGGTTCATAACCACTCCCTAGATGCTGGATACACCTGGATTCCCTCTTGATGATGCATCTTGTTAGATTTAGTGAAGGAAGATAGAAAATGAGAGAAAAGTGAAGAGATAGGAAGAAGGGGAAGAGATAAGGAGAGAAAGAGGTTGTAAGGTCTTTATGACCTACAACCCTAAAACATGTATTAATAGAATCCGAAAATACAAAATTACAATGATGCCATTCAGGGCTTGAGGAGCAAGTAAAACAAACAATAAACAAATAATAACTAACTAAAGTTTAATAAAATTACTAAACTACCCCTAATTCTTAACAAATTTTAGCTTCAGATAATGATTATAAGGCGGTTTGTACAACTATTGGCAGGCTTCTATAGCATTGTTGTAATGATTTAGTTGATGAGTGCCACGGCCAGTGTCCTTGTCAGGGACGCTTAAGTGGTGCTCAGCACATAAATCGTTCCAATAATGCTGGAGAAGGCTGCCACCAAATTGATGATGTGGATAAAGATAATGGAAACAAGAAACTATGTTAGCAGTTCTGGAAATGAGTGTCAAATCAGGAAAAACTGGCATGCAAAAGATACTTTAAACATGGAAGACATGGGTGAGAGGAGGGAACAAGTCTTTATAAATATTTGTCATTCTCTACTTTACTAATTTAAACAGGCATATAATAATTATGGCCTCACATCTATCTCTGTTCTTCTTTATTCCAGAGACTTGAATTTCTTGGTGACTCTGCGTTGGATCTGCTAATTACTAGGCACCTTTTCGAAACCCATACAGAAGTTGATCCTGGGGAGTTAACTGACCTGCGGTCCGCCTCAGTGAATAATGAAAAATTTGCTGTAACTGCAGTGAAGCATAACCTTCAGCAATATCTGCAGCATACTTCTGGATTTCTGTTGGGTGAAATTACTGATTATGTCAAGAGTCTTACTGGAAATCAAGATAATGGCAGTCACTGTTTATTACAAGGAAGTGGTGCAAAAGGACCCAAGGTGAGATTCTGACTGTTGTTCACTTGAAGTGCTCATCTTTTCTCAAAGCGTATATTCTGTAAGCAGTCTTTTTTTCACGAGTCAGGTTCTTGCAGACTTGGTGGAAAGTATTGCTGGGGCAGTACTAATTGATACTGGGGTTGATCTAGAGGCAGTCTGGAAAGTATTTAAACCTTTACTTTTACCAATTGTCACACCCGAAAGTCTGGAGCTGCCTCCATTTCGTGAGTTGGATGAGTTATGTAGTCATCATGGGTACAGTTTAAGCACAGAATGTTCAAGAATCGGAGAGATTTGTGTAGCTGAGTTGCAGGTACAACTACAAGATGAGTTGCTGAAAATGCTAGGCCAGGACATGAGTAGAAAGACTGCAAAAGCAAAAGCTGCTCAGCTTTTACTCAAAGAACTTGGGGTTTGTTATTCATCTCACTTAGGCATAAAGCAAAAGTCTGCCGTTCATTTCTTTATGGTGGGTTTGTTGTATGCAGGAGAGAGGAATTTTACATGCTCGATATGAACTCAAGAAACAATATGAGGATAAGTTTGGTGGCAAATCCTTTACATCAAAAAATGATGGTGAAGGACCCAGTTCAGCTAAAAAGCAAAAGATTACTGAAAGTCTGTCCATTTCAGATCTAGATTCAGAGAGAAATTTCTCCCCAGGTAGGTCTACGGAAAATTATTGTGGTATAAAGCTGACATATCTAATTAAGAAGTTCTGTTAATAGCTAACTTGGATAGTTTTGTTGATGCAGTCTCAATTTCTGTTAATATGGCAAAAGGTGGCCCTCGTACAGCTTTATATGCTCTTTGCAGGAGATTACGTTATCCATTGCCTACTTTCAAATCAACTGAATGTAGATCAGGGTAAAGATAGAACAATCCAGAGCTTACAGACGATTTATAAAAAAAAAAGAAAAAAAAACTTGATTGACTCCTATCTTGTTTTGCAGAACACTGACACTTGCAAGCAAAGTGCCTGATGAAACAAAAGGATTTCATGGCTTCATATCAACAGTGACATTACATAGACCAAACATTGAGGACATTGAAGCCACAGGTCAGCAACGTGCTGACAAGAAAAGTTCTCAAGATTCAGCTGTTCTTGTCTTATTAGAGGAGCTTAAAAAACGAGGGGTTTGTACTATCGAGAGAGTTCCTGACTATGCGTAGTTTGCTCAGCCATCTCAACCATTACCTCGATCACTGTTATTTGAGAACCTTCTTTATCATGGTTGCCTGCATTCGACATGTCATCTTGTACCAGGTTTGGTCTTTCTGTTATGATTTGGCACTGAATGCTCATACTGATATTGGTTACATTAAAAAAAACGCAAATACACAGAGGGAGGGAGGGAGGGAGGGAGGGAGGGCTATTGTGTATTATTTGGCAGCACTCTGATCTCAGTCCAGTGTAGAGGCCGAATATCTACTTTAGCTCTTGTTGCCTCTGAAGTTTCTTGGGTGCTTTAGCTGTTAAAAGAACTTTACATATACCTTGACCATCTAGTGTGAGAACCTATCAGCAACTCATATTGCTGCTAATCCAGTTTTACATGGACAGATAAAGCACATGGAACTGGACTATCATTTTGTTCAAGAATGAGTCACCAATAGTCGTTTTAAAGATTTTCTATATTTCGACAAGAGATCAACTTGAAGTTATATTTACTAAAGGACTTGCACACGCACAATTCAACACTTCGCCTAGCCGCTCAGTTTGCAGGGGAATGTAGAAGATAAGAATGCCTTGAGGATTGCGATCCATTCAAGATCAGATTTATCATGTTTTATTTTGTTAATCTTGTATTATGGGGAATCTTTTCTCAATAGGATTCTTTTTGTTATTTTAATGTACATCTTGTAACCTATATGTATCACTTTTGCATAATGGAAAAGTGTTCAGAAAATTTTTCTCCCACAGTAGGAAAGCTATAGTAAATTCGTAATCTGAAGGCAGCGATGACCTGATTTGAAGCTTCTTCTAGATAATGAGTCAATTGGGCAAAATCAGAATTGTGGTTTTCCTCCATGATGCTTCTCTTGCTTTTCAAGCTCCTATTTGCATCAGATACAAAAAAGGGTTAAGTTCCAGCATCCGAACTTGAAACAGAGGAGGTCCCTACCTCAGTAGCAGTAAAAGGAATATCAAGCTCCAGACTGCTAGTTGGAGTCACAACAGGTCCACGGATGCCAGCCATGGAACTGTGCCTGTTCTTTGGAGGCTTAAAGGATGGCTCATCTAATTTATTGGGTAGTGAATCTGTTGGCTTTGTTTTGGGTGATCCAGCCAAGTTCAGACGGAGAACTTTTGGTTGAGAACGCTTCATTACTATTATATTACATTGCAGCTCCTCCATGCAGTGTTTCTCTTCATACTTCAATTGTCTGTAAATAATAAACTAAAATGAAAATTCAAAGAAATGCAGATAATCTTTGATAAAGTATGTATATTTTTTTTTTTTGAGAAACAAAGAATGTATAATCTTAATGCGCATTGTTTATAAACAGGAGCATATTTGAAGTTCAGCCATTACTTGTCTAATACAACCCAGCTAGCTTGAGCTCTCTTGCATTCTGCAGCCACTGCACCAGATGGCGACGGAAATAATCTTTGAAAAGCTTAGCAACTAGTTTCACATAACATTTGGAATTGTAACCCTTTACCTATTGTGAGATCCATTTTAGTCGTTGTTTTCAATATAAAACAAGAGCAACTTTCATAAAGCTCAGTTTACAAAGAACAAAATCATCTTATCCAACATGTATACTTGATGAGCATATCTGATGAGCAAATGCAGCATTTCAGAGCATGATTTGCTTCTTAGGTCCATCCAAGATCCTTAATGCCAAGACAACAAAAAATTGAATTCAGTTTAAAGGGATTAATATTGATCTCGGTTTTAAAAGACTAATTTTGTATTTAGCTCATGAAAAATTTGAACAGGATAGAGAGGAAGAGCTCAACAAATGAGTAAATCATTGAAAAAAAATAGATCTTGGTAGATTTGAGCCACCATCCTCTCAAAAAAAACTTTTGAGTGCTCTTACCATTTTGAAGCATTTGGAGATGATAACTTAGAAAAAACCCATCCAACTTTACTCAACAAACCACTATGATTCCAACTGGAAAATGCGTAGGAAAAATAAACAAAACTGACAGAAAGTAAGATGCCTAAAGAAACTGACCTAGCCCATAGAAGTCCACCAGTGTTGCTTCAGCAAGCATTGGCTTCATTATATGAAAAAGGGTAGCGGTAATAAACCAGAAAACACTTTAAAATAAAAATGGCTCTTCTGACACATTATTAGGATAAGAACTTCTACAGGTATCAGCTACAATAATTGGACATAAAAGCATCCTAACAGGTAGATTATGAGGACAGGAATCAATGAAAAAGATAGTGTTAGAGTTTAGTCCCACATGGATAAACGAGTAAAAAGATCCTGACTTATTAGTTGGAAAGAGGCTTCCTAACTTCGGCTAGTCATTTTGGGATAGACCTCGGCCCAACTTTACATGGTATCGTGAGTGGGTACTGTGACGTGGGCCTCCACCCATGTTGTGCACGTGTGGGAGCCCAAAGGAAGGCCCACACGTCAAGGGCGATGTTAGAGTTTAGTCCCACACAGATAAACGAGTAAAAAAGATTTTGGCTTATTAGTTGGAAAGAGGCTTCCTAACTTCGACTAGTCATTTTGGGATAAGCCTTGGTCCAACTTTACATGGTATCAGAGCGGGTACTCGTATGTGGGCCTCCACCCATGTTGTGCACGTGTGGGAGCCCAAAGGAAGGCCCACACGTGCGGGGGAGTGTTAGAGTTTAGTCCCACAAGGATAAATGAGTAAAAAGATCCTGACTTATTAGTTGGAAAGAGGCTTCCTAACTTCAGCTAGTCATTTTGGGATAGACCTCGGCCCAACTTTACATGGTATCAGAGTGGGTACTCGTACGTGGGCCTCCACCCATGTTGTGCACGTGTAGGAGCCCAAAGGAAGGCCCACACGTGCGGGGGAGTGTTAGAGTTTAGTCCCACATGGATAAACGAGTAAAAAAGATTCTGGCTTATTAGTTGGAAAGAGGCTTCCTAACTTCGACTAGTCGTTTTGGGATAAGCCTTGGCCCAACTTTACAGATAGTCATGGTAACTAGCAGTCATTTGGCAAGGTTTTATAGACGACTCCATCTACCCACAAATTATCTTACAGATACTTGTACCACTCTGACATTGTAGTGCACAAAGAACAAGATATATGTTCCAATGAGAAGAAGAAACAATTTTATTGCAATGGAAATATATATAGACCTGCATGAGAGTTAAATATTCTATAGTTGAAGAAAGGATGAAGAGTCAATTTCAAACGTGGGGAATGTATTTGATTGCTGTCATGACAACTTGGATCGTGCTGCATTGAAATAGAGAGATTAAAATAACTATCTTTCCAGAAACGAGAGAACTTCTCACCAAAACTATTTGAAAAGAATGAAGAATTAGCACCAGAACTAATTAAAAAATATATATTTTATTCCAACACAGAAGAGCCTCCAGATTCTATCATCTTGATGCCCTCGTTTGCGAGTAGATTGTATTCAATAATAAAAAGGAACAAGAAACTATGAAGGCGATTGTGTTTACTTCAGAATTGGAGACAACCACAAAGGCAACTTGAACACAGAGATGAGCCAAAGCCAACTATGGTGCAGCACTGCTATGATTACGCAGACTATAACAAAAACCCAAACAATAACTGCAATGGCGGTGCAAGTTTTAGAAACATTTTGATTTCCTCTCTGCACATGTTAGATACTCTTTTCAAGGATTACTACACAACAAAAACTCGTACAAGTTTGAATGTGGAAGGCAGATAGAAATGAAACTCACTTCATAGATAAAAACTTGAAATAAGGTAATTGAAGACAAACGAGGAATCAGAGGAAGGGCTTACCTCAAAACCCAGAATAAAAAATCAGAATAGAGGGAAAAAATCAGAAGAGAGGAAAGAAGCATGTCGCCGGCGGGAGCTGCGTCTCAGAAGAAGGGAGGAGCAAGAGGGAGAGGGAAGAGGAAGAGGGAGGGAGCGAGAGGGAGGCAGCATGTCACAGGGCTGGGAGTCAACCTAAACCGTTCAGCACCAGTCTCGGCCCTCAAGACTAGCTAAGCCTTTTCTGTCCCAGGATCGCTCAACTCAAACCAGCAAAACTCTTGACTAAAGGCAAGGGAATCCCAAAGGTCTCGAACAAGTAGCAAAGCAAACTTAGGAAAAGAGGAAGTAAATAAGAAGAAGATAACTTGCACGAACACAAACAAAGTTAAAAGAAAATGTTTTAGTATTACCTCTAAATTGCAACCAAGTCCATATGTGCAGAGCTTTTGCTCTCCCCAAAAAGAAACAAGAAGAAAACTACTCCCGCCTTAGCTCTCTCTGGTCTCTTGAAAACTATGAAAGTGAATCCCCCTTTTACAATGCACTCGGCCCCTATTTATAAACTACACATACAAAACAACCCTAGACGTTTCCTAGTTAAGTTAGGAGAACGTGTCAATTAGTTATGAAGGTTGCCAGGTCGGCCAAACCTCCTTCCTGGTTGATACAAATCCAGAAAGATACTCCTAGATGCTAGCGAAGTCCTTTCCTTATTTGAGTCCTTCACGCTTTGGTTTCCTTATCCGGATTTTTGCATGCGCTCACCACCTCAGCCTTCAAAATTGGTTGGAGTCTGTCTTCTGACTTGATTGAGAGTCGTCTCCCTCAAAAAATCTCCAAAATACTTGTTCAGAATCCTCCCTTCCTTGGACTTGCCTTCTTGACTTGGACTTAGCGCCCAAGTCCCCTTCTCCATACGGTAATTTGAAAATTATGTTTTGGACATAGGCTCAATTATATACCTTTGTGTAGTTTATCGAATTAGCTTTCCAACGGTATATAATTTGCCTATATACTGCACAATGTGGGTCTCCAGAAACACCTCCAAATAGTTCGGGGTCTGGGACCCGCACCCCATCCAAAGCCCTTTGGCCGCACACGCATGCATGTTCGCGCAGTTGCGTACACATGCATGTGCGCGTGCAACCACATGCATGTGCGCGTGCAACCACACGCATGGCTGCGAGCAGCCTTACCGCATGTGCGGGATGCTGCCTGCAGCCCCTCGCAGGTTGAGGTGCGTGCACGGGCGCATGCGCATCCCCTTGGGCACGCATGTGCGCCAATAGCCCATCTGGCGCCTGCTGCGCATGTGCAACGGGCAATCAGGTGCGTGCTGCGCATCAGCAACCCTGGATAGGATCTCGTCCGGGTGCCCATCCTTGCAACCCCGCAAACCTCCGCATTTTGGCGTGCACTCTTCTGCATGTCTCCGGGCACCAATGTGCCAATGTGCCAATGCGCCAATGCGAGAGGGAGGGAGTGAGCGAGCGAGTGAGGGGAGGGGCGAAGGAGAGAGCGAGTGAGGTAGGGAGGGAGCGAGCGAGCGAGTGAGGGAGGGATCGAGTGAGGGAGGGATCGAGTGAGGGAGGGAGCGAGTGAGGGAGGGATCGAGTGAGGGAGGGAGCGAGTGAGGGAGGGAGCGAGTGAGGGAGGGAGCGAGTGAGGGAGGGAGCGAGTGAGGGAGGGAGTAAGGGAGGGAGCAAGAGAGGGAGGGAGTGAGAGAGGGACGGAGCGAGAGAGGGACGGAGGGAGCGAGCAAGAGGGAACATCGAACCGGAACATTCGGTTTTCAATTTTTTGATGAGGCTTATGATGTGGATGCCACCTAAGGCAAGGCATCCACGTCAGGATGTACCTGAGTGTGTGTACATCGTCTGTACGCATAGCATTACTCTTTATCTTTCGAGAGCACAAGTTCCAAGTAATGGTGAGGCCATCGGATTCTGAACTGACCCTTGGATGGTTGGAAGAGGACCTAAAGATGTATTTTGTTTCCTAATCTTAGTAGCAGGACAACCTAAGCTTACCATCGTTCGAGTCTGTCCAAGTCCCAATGGGGTGATTATCGACTAGAGTCTAATCTTTCGAAGGGAGTTCAATGATGCAGCAGTAGTATTTAGCCGACTGGATCACACTTGGAGACATACCTAGCCGAGCAGGAGGACAGGCTAATTTCGAGGATAGGCTAATTTGGAGGACAGGCTCATTTTGAAGCAAAGCCATACCAGAGATTTCACCGTTCAATCAACATTCGAAGCGATATAAAGCACTCGACAACACTACATGAAACGAGGAAAGTGATCTCTTTTGCCACCCCCAAAATTCCCTTTTATATTTGGATCTCATTGCATAGGAAGATCCTGTCCAAAGGAAATCACATCACCAAGGGATGACTATTCCATTTCTTGTGTGCCCTCTCTATAATGGCGTCTTCGAGACAATTAACCACATACTCTTACATTGCGCTTTCTTGTGGCGGATTTGGATGTCCTTCATCTCAATTTTCTGCATCAGCACTAGACTGCTCAAAGACCTACACAAGTCATTTATTCATTATAAAGCATTGTTACCGAGAAGGGTTATATCAAGCTGCAATCCAGCATCACCATACTACCATTGACACTTTGGGAGGAATGTAATGAGAGAGAATTCACTGCCAAGTGCTCCAACCAAGAATGGTGTGAAATAAAGCCCTACATCGAATCATCCAATGGCTATTAACCTAGAAGGATTCTCAGATGTCTCGGGGAGCTAAGGTGACGCCCTTGGCATAGGATCCTTGAACAGGACATGACCATTCGTCCACCGAGGATGATACAGTGGACGGCTCTACGGGCGGGAAGGACCAAGATTAAGTTTGAAAGCTCCTCAGCCACGACTCCTAGAAGCAAAAGGTGACTGGTGCAAGTCAAGGTTTCTCTATTTCACCTTCCTCCCACAAGTACTACTTGATTGTTATTTCTACTATTTTCCCGGTGAAGTCAAGTTTTTCCAACCTATCTTCTCCTTGATTATCTCACTAAACTATTACATAAAGAAAAATGATATCAATACTCTCATATTTTACTTTGAGGTTTTTACAACAGTCCAAGTAAGAAAAAATTTAGGGGTTAGGGTTTACCCATAAATTAGAAAGATAAAATTTTATTAAAAATAAATAAACTCTTGCCGATTTTATCTCCGAGTTTATCTCTTACATAAATGGTTTTTTCAGGAAATGAGTTTGTTCCTCTATTAACTTCTCTAAAAAGATACTTGGTAAGTCTTACATTTTACAGCCAGATTCCTCTATGAGGAGCCTATGGTGCAAGGCTCTACATTTTATAGTATCTAGTGAGAAGCGGTGAGATGAAAAAAAGAAGCCATCCATATCAATGCTTTTGCTAATCAACAAGAAGGGTTTAGACCCATTTTATATGCAAACCCAAGAACACATATTTTATCATCTAAGGATATCATCATGATAAATATTGAAAACATTCCGTACCACATAAACCCTCAAGTATGTGCATAGTTGTTTTTATTGTTAGCTATTTAATCTTTTTATTGTATTGGAGAAACACAAACACAACTTTTTCTCTTCTATTAGTTGTATAAATTGCGTTGAATTTAGACCCATTAAAGCAAATTCGTCATCCATGAGTTTGAAACAGTTGATTTCAGTCGCATATTGTAGAAGCAATGGACCAAAAACTAAAGAGAAGTCTCCCTATGGCTTAAAATTGTCGAGATGAGCGTTGACAGTTTTATTGTATGGCCCTATCAATAATATTGTTTTACCATGTTGTGCATGGATATATTTATGTTAATAGATTTCATCCGTATGCTATAGCCACTCTGCGAGTGGATGCCCTTAGCCACATTCTGATGTGGCTGGCTTATGTGGCCATCCACGTCAGAAGCTGACGATGCGTCAAAAACCGACTTCTTCGGTCGCCCCCCATCCCCCCCAAATTCCTTTCTCCTGCGGCGGTTCTCCCCCGCCACGCCTGGACTCTCTCACCCTCCATCTTCGGCGGCCGCGAGACGGAGGGAGAGGGCGGGCGGAAGAAAGACGAAGGGAGAGGGCAGGCGGAAGAAAGACGAAGGGAGAGGGCGGGCGGAAGAAAGACGAAGGGAGAGGGCAGGCGGAAGAAAGACGAAGGGGAGGGCGAGGACGGATGGAGAGAGAGCGAGGGAGGGAGACGGAGGGAGAGGGCGGGAGGGAGACGGAGGGAGAGGGCGGGAGGGAGACGGAGGGAGAGAGCAGGAGGGCGGGCGGGCGGGCGGGAGGGGCGGGCGGAGCGGGCGGGAGGCGGGCGGGGGGGAGGGCGGGCGGGAGGGGCGGGCGGGCGGGCGGGGGGGGGCGGGCGGGCGGGCGGAACGGGCGGGGGGGGGGCGGGCGGGGGGGGCGGGAGGAGGGGCAGGCGGGCGGGAGGGAGGGATAGCGGGCGGGAGGGAGGGAGCGGGCGGGAGGGAGGGAGCGGGCGGGCGGAAGGGAGCGGGGCGGGCGGGAGGGAGCGGGCGGGCGGGAGGGAGCGGGTGGTGGGAGGGAGCGGGCGGGTGGGAGGGAGCGGGCGGGCGGGGAGCGGGCGGGCGGGAGGGAGCGGGCGGGCGAGAGGGAGCGGGCGGGCGGGCTGGAGGAGCGGGCGGTCAGGCGGAGGGAGCGGGCGGGCAGGGCGGGCGGGCGGGAGAGGGCGCGGGCGGGCGGGAGAGGCGGGCGGGAGGGAGAGGGCGGGCGGGAGGGAGAGGGAGGGCGGGAGGGAGAGGGAGGCGGGCGGGAGGCAGGCGGGGAGGGAGACGGCGGGCGGGAGACGGAGGAGGGAGAGGGTGGGCGGGAGACGGAGGGAGGGGAGGCGGGGCGGGAGACGGAGGGAGGGGAGGGCGGGCGGAGAGGCGGAGGGAAGGATGCTCGGGTGGGAGCGACGCGCAGGCGGTTGAGAATCTCGGCCGGGAGAGATTTGCCAGAGAGATTGCAGAAGGGATTGCCGGAGAGATCGCCGGTGGGGGAGAAGGAGAAAGGCGGGAGAGAGACGCGGGCGGGAGGAAAGAGGGAATTTTTGGGGTAACCGACAAGTCGGTTTTTTGGACGCATCGTCAGCTTCTGATGTGGATGGCCAAGTAAGCCAGCCACGTCAGAATGTGGCTGAGGGCATCCACTCGCAGAGTGGCTATAGCATTACTCTTTGACGATTGATTAGCGGAACAAAGGAGTCTTACTCATTGTTCTGTAGTGCCAGGTTAGTGAGCTAGGGCAACTCACTTAAATCTTTGCATAACTTGGACGTCACATCACCATTAATGTTGTACACATATCCAACATGATATGGATGACTACTTGTTCTGGTGAATCGGATTTGGACTTGATCGATCACCTCCAACTCTTACTTCTGTTGATCTTGATAATTTACCCGACGTTTATATCAGGTGCATAATTCTTTCGGATTGGAATTGATTGCATGAGCAGCGTATTTGATGCATTTAATACATTGAAGAATTTGAATTTTCTGCATTTTTATTCCAAAACAAACTCATCTTAGGGGAAATGTAATTTTTAGAGAGATCAATTAACCCGAAATTTTATCAATTGTACTCAAATATGGATACACCAATTCTCATATATGATTTTTTAAACATTTGTTTAATATTACTTTAAAATTTATTAGATGACATTTAAGGGAATTGGTCCCCTTCGTGGGAATATGATATGGGATCAAACTCAGGTTTTCGAGGATCCTAAATTAGCCGATGTTTGATTTTAGGTAGGATGTCAAGATGAAAGAAGTTCTTGTGTGATGCCGATTAGGCTAACGGTCATTTTGCTAATACAATTTTTTCCTTTTGTTGCTGGAGTATTGTCATTCGTTGCTTTTGTTGGAAATAGTCATAGTAATTTTTCTCTTGGGTTACACAGTAGTTTTCGAAATGCACTCAAAGCCAAAAAAAATTGTGAGGTATTGGAATGCGGCAAGAGCTTGGTTACACAGTTAACCATGCAAATTGGAAAGTGTAAAAGGAAGGGGAAAAAATTCTGGACTCCATGTGACATTGAAAGTCCCTCCGTTTTACTAGTAAAAGTTACTTAATATAAAATTTCAAGAATAAGATGTCTGAAATAGTATAAAAATAATGATTATTGCCTTTGAATGGTATATACAATGACCCGTGGGATACCAGTTATTCCAAGTAATGATTCGTAACTAGAACTCACAAGTCTATCAATCGGGTCAAGTGAATAAACCTACTCTCTGTCCCCACCCTAAATCAAGTTGAGTTCGAGCCAAATGAATGGGTCGGTTCGGAATGGGTGAACAAGTCGGCCATTTGCACCCCAACGTGGTAACCTTCACAGTAACGGAGCAATGCCCGGTAACACTGAACTTTCCCTTTTTACTAGATAATAATTGGATTCATCGCAGAAATGTTGTCAGAGGTAAATGCTTGACTCATAAGAAATCTGCTAGCTTTGGAAACTTTTGGAGTAGAAAAGTAACTCCTCTAATTAAAACCTGCAATTTGACACAGAAATGATTCGTAGGACCGGTATTAGCATAAGACTTTTTAGAGTAGGATATATTTGGAGTTGGTGTGTAAAATCATGACATAATATTAAACATATCAGAATAGGAATTCATTTGTTAAACTTAACATTTAAAAGCACAGAATTATTAAACAACTACAAAGAGAAAAGTGCAAAAGTACGAGGATATATAAAGACTAGCAAAGGATATATAAAGAGTGGCAAAGCAGTGACATTCTTTTTGTCTTTTGTATGTGTGCGTGCGCAAGTGCGTGCGTGTTCAGCAGTGTGTGTGTGTGTGTGTGCGCGCGCGCGCGTGTTCAGCAGTGTGTGCGCGCGCGTGCGCGTGTTCAGCAGTGTGTGTGCGTGCGCGCGTGTTCAGCAGTATGTGTGTGCCTGCGTGTTCAGCAGTGTGTGTGCGTGCGTGTTCAGCAGTGTGTGTGTGCGTGCGTGTTCAGCAGTGTGTGTGTGCGTGCGTGTTCAGCAGTGTGTGTTCGTGTGTTCAGCAGTGTGTGTTCGTGTGTTCAGCAGTGTGTGTTCGTGTGTTCAGCAGTGTGTGTTCGTGTGTTCAGCAGTGTGTTCGTGTGTTCAGCAGTGTGTGTGTGCGCACATGTTCAGCAGGGTGTGTTCGTGTGTGTGTGTGTACGCGCGTGTTCAGCAGGGTGTGTTCGTGTGTGTTCAGCAGTGTGTGCATGTGTGTGTTCAGCAGTGTGCATGTTCAGCAGTGTGTATGTTCAGCAGTGTGTATGTTTAGCAGTGTGTGTGTACGTGTGTTCAGCAGTGTGTGTGTACATGTGTTCAGCAGCGTATGTGTGTGTGCATGTGTTCAGTAGTGTGTGTGTGTGTGTGTCAGCAGTGTGTGTTCAGTAGTATTACCAAGGATATACTTCACATACCAATACCTTAAAGAGGTCTGCAAACAGGCGACCATCCAGAAGGAAGCAAGAGACCTGTCCTTCTGTAGCAAAATACCGTTGCCAAGATACTACCAGGACGGTAAAAAGAAATTCTGATTAAGAAAATCCAAGACTTACAAGGGTAAGCCACATGACTCACATGTCAGGATTCTAAAGAAGAAACACCAAGACAGAGTTAAGAAATGTAAGTGTTTCATCTGCGGGGATGAAGGACACTTTGCACGCGACTGTAGAAACAGAAAGGGAAACATACAGCGTGCTCAGGTCTTGGAAAATCTAGATCTGCCCCAAGATTGGGATGTTGTCTCAGTTGACCTGGATGAATCAGACTCCGATGCAATATGCAGTTATTCTGAAGGGGAAGGAAGTCAACATGCTCGAACACTAGCTGCAGAATTACCATTCCTTGAAAGTATGTTTATGCTCGGTGAAGAAGACTGTAGCTGGAGGAAACGGGTAAAACTACCCGAAAGGCAAATGAGTTGCACGCATGATTGGAATGACAATGGCGAGATACTGAGCCCAAACAGCCCAAACTGTTCTCTATGTGGGCAATGTACAAACATCAAAATGAGGACCCATTGTCCGAGTTGTGGGCTAACAGCATGCCCACTGTGTGCAAACTTCTACTTCAAGAGGATTATTAAGAAGGAGCCCATTGTTGCGTCAAAATTTTCCGGAAAAGACAAGTTGATCAAGGAACTCCTCAGGTACATTGATTACCTCTTGAAAGAAAATGAAAGATTGTCTCAGTTGCTTGAAATAAATTTATCTGAAGAGGCAAAAGAGTTAGAAGCTTTTGACCAAGAAAGGTCGCAAGAATTTCAAAGAAGACCAGGAAAAGAGCCGGTTGATAGCTCAGCCTTGGTCTTGCAAGAAATGGATGCCAGGAGTATGGGAACCAGGCACATTTACAACAAGCTCTATAATTTCCAGGTAGAGTTTGAAATTCCTGGAGTCAAGGCATTCAAGATAAATGCAATATTGGATACTGGAGCTACATCCAGTTGCATAGGTATTCATCCTGTACCACCAGAGGCAGTTGAAGACGCCGGAAGAACAGTTCAGTTCAACGGGATAAACTCTAAATCTGAGGCAACAAAAAAGCTGAAAGATGGCTTTATGTTGATCAATGACGTCAGATTCAAGATCCCGTTCACATTTGCCTTGGACATTCTGAAGAATGACGGATTCTCAATGCTCATCGGTTGCAACTTCATCAGAAAGAGCGAAGGAGGCATGAGAATTGAAAGAAATGAGGTAACGTTCTATAACATCATGGCCCAAATCAAGACTTCAGAACAAACTGAAACAGTCAATATGGCAATTCCAGAACTGGAGATGGAAGAGAACGAATTCATTGCTCTAAGAGAGTCAGTATACCTGAATCAAGGGGATACAAGCAGTAAATTCAGGTACAAATTTGAACCATTATTAAAGAGGCTGAAAGAGCAAGGGTTCATTGGAGACGAACCCATGAAGTATTGGGCAAAGAATAGAGTAACATGCAAGCTAGAGATCATCAACCCAGATATTACTATTCAAGATAAGCCCTTGAAGCATGTCACTCCAGCCATGGAAGAAAGTTTTAGCAAACACATTGAGGCATTGCTACAGATCAAAGTTATAAGGCCCAGCACCAGTAGACACAGGACTATGGCCATGATGGTCAACTCGGGTACTGAAATAGACCCAAAGACTGGGAAGGAAAAGAAAGGAAAAGAAAGGATGGTGTTCAACTACAGGACTCTCAATGATAATACCCACAAGGATCAGTATTCCTTACCCGGCATTAACACCATCATCAAAAAGATCGGAAACAGTAAGATATTTTCCAAGTTCGATCTTAAGAGCGGATTTCACCAGGTCGCAATGGAGGCATATTAAACTATGCCAGAAATTACATCCCCAATATGGGAAAGTTACTCGGGCCTCTATACAACAAAACCAGCCCGCATGGAGACAAGAGAATGAAAAGTTCCGACTGGGAACTAGTAAGAAAAATCAAGGAGGCAGTAAATAATCTGCCTAACCTAGAGCTACCACCGCCTGAAGCATACATCATCATAGAAAGCGATGGATGTATGGATGGATGGGGAGGCATCTGCAAATGGAAGAAAGGATCCAAAGATCCACGAGGCACGGAAAGAATATGCGCCTTTGCTAGTGGGAGATTTTCACCCACCAAGTCATCCATAGATGCGGAGATCCACGCGGTCATGAATACTCTCGAGAAGTTAAAAATTTACTATCTCGACAAAAGAGAGATTACAGTGAGGACGGATTGCCAGGCAATAATTTCGTTTTACAACAAAACAAATCAAAATAAACCATCCAGGGTCAGATGGTTGAACTTCACGGACGTCATCACCAGCACAGGGATTAACGTTAAGTTTGAACATATCGACGGAAAGGATAATTCACTGGCTGACGCTTTATCCCGTCTCGTGTGTGTTCTCATATTTACAGGATGGACCCCAGCCAATTCGGAATTGGACTTGCTGCAAGAAGCGCTCGAAGAGAATCAATGCTAAGGGAACAAACAGTGCAACTACATCGCCAAAGCAATTTCCCTGATAATTCCCTCAGAATATCAGACATTTCTGAAACAGCGCGAAGCTATCACTTCATCCAGAATATCACGAATATACGCAAGGAGATGATTTACGATGAAGTTTCCACCTCCATTAGGTCCCACGCAGCTGAGCTGGAGCATGACCAATGGAAAAACACGCAAAAGGAATTATTTTCTTTCCTGTTTATCTTATTGGAAAAGGAGGAAGCGTACAAACAAAGCAAGTTTGGTAACCTGATCTACCGGGACACCTGTCAAGCAATAAGGCATAAAATAGAAGAGCTCCATAAGGTTATGGACAACTTTGAGAAAATAAAAGATATGTAATGATTCGTATCGGTGCTGCGTCACCAGATAAGACCGAATCAAATTTTTCTGTCTTTTAGAAGTCGTGTCAAATTCTCCTTCACTCACTACCTTGCCTTCGCAGCTAAGGAAAAGCTGTGAGAATCTGCTTTTAGGAAGTGCAATACCAGGTGGCTAACACTTAGTGGATTTATCTGGGGAAGGCTGTGCCCTCACCCCCTTATAAATTCCGGAGTTGCAAAGCATTCCGCATCTCGGAAATCTTCACTCTCCCTTGTTTGCGATTGAGTTCTAAGTGTTCTTGAGTGTTCTTATTTTAGAAGCCTTCGCTTCCTTGCAATAAATTCAAAGTTTGGTGTGTCGATCCTCATTTGGTACCAGCAGTGTGTGAGTGTGTTCAGCAGTGTGTGTGTGTGTGTGTGTGTGTGTGTGTGTGTGTCAGCAGTGAGTGTGTGTGTGTGCCAGCAGTGTGTGTTCGAGGATTTACCTAAAGAAACTCCAATGAATTAGCATTCGAAAGCAGATTAGCACTATTAAGTTTAAATGAAACTTCACCGTTATGTTTTAAAGGATGGAATGGAAATTATATTACTACCGGAGATCATCCTCGTAATAACAAAATAGGTGAGATATTGCATAGTCGTTCATGCCAAGAAAGGCAAACTTACTAGAGCCATCTCTCCAGGTTTTATAGCAGGCTCCACAGAGTCTCGACCATAACTGTTTTTATATGCTTGTCAGTCTCTTTGACGACCACAATGTTTAATAGAAAATTACGAAGAAAGAACCCAAATTTTACTCTTGAACTAAAATACTTACATAATCTGCCTCTTCCCATTAATCAACTCCAAGCGATAAAAGCTGCATCCCTTGCTCAATGGGAAGGGCTTTCCCTTCCACTCTGCCATGGCACCCATATATTTATAGGAAATCATTTACAAATAAAAATAAAAATAGAAAAATTTAATCACAGATACCTAAAACTTGTTATGAAAAAGAAGTATACAATAATAATAAAAGGAGAATAATTCATACCCAAGTGCCATATAACCCCAACAACTTCTGGATCTTCTCCTGATATGTCATCAATAACAAACTGCAAATCTGTGCTAATATGA
Organism: Aristolochia contorta; assembly: GCA_022405105.1. Taxonomy (NCBI): domain Eukaryota; kingdom Viridiplantae; phylum Streptophyta; class Magnoliopsida; order Piperales; family Aristolochiaceae; genus Aristolochia; species Aristolochia contorta. The sequence continues at coordinate 20,924,787 of CM039666.1, forward strand.
TCAATGAATTTCTTGAAGAACTCAATGATTGCCTGAATTTAAAAGAAAAAATGAATTAGATCAGCTTTCTATCTGGCTAACATCAAGAAGCTTTTGGGCATCTAAAGAAACAAGCAATAGACAACCATCGATTTTGAGAAAGAGAGGAAAGTTGCATGCTTAAAATAGAAAGAAAGAGAAAAGAAAGGAAAGACATATTAGGTTTTAGGAGGGCAAAACCTAATAGAGAATTTGTAATATAATAAAAGACTGAATAAAATATTAAACTAAAGAGAAATCCCAATTCAAGTGTAACTCTAATAAAATACTCTAATTCTACCGTAATTCAAATAAGACATGTACATCCTGCATCATTCCCCCCCACCCACCCACCGGTTGAAAAGAACTCGACTCCATCGAGTCGACTGCAAAGAAGTCGGCTACATGTGCCTCGGTACGCAAATAAATCTGCCACAATGACTACTGAACTGAGAGAAAAATCAGGAGGCAAATCAAGTATATATGCATTAGATCCAATCCTACAAGGACTAGCGAAGGCCTACTAGAACAAGTATGTAGCGAGTAGAGTGTAGGGGTAAGACGAGCCATAATATAATCATAACCCTGAAATTTCTTACACCTATGATGTGCATCAGTAGAAAATTTAGAATTATTATTACTCAAAAGCCATTTTTCGCCTAATCTCAGCATTGAAACTATAGAAACGATCAACAAAAGTACGAGCAAATTCAGAAGGGAAAAAACCTGTGGTGAAAGAAATAAGGTGAGTAGGCTGTGGGGATAGGCTATATGCAATATCAAAGGGGCTGTTATCGTTGTGGACAGAAATGTTATAGATAAATGCACCAATGGGTAAATTAATAGTCCAAGTAGCAAACTTGTCCCCAACTAAACAGTGACGCAAAGCCCCCAAACTACGGTTAACCACCTCCTTTTGACCATTGGTTTGTGTTTGAAAAACAGAGGGACATTTTATGGAGGTATCATCAGTCTTAGTTCTCATGGCTTGTGGAGCTACAACTGGTAAGATGCATCTCATGAGTGCAGAATTATGGGTTGGGCCTGAAAGAGAATCATCACATAAATCAGTCTCGTCGTCAAGATACTCCATTAGAGTCATAATAACAACATTAGACTCCTTAAGTGTGTTTTCATCAACACGTTCCAACGCCAAGCTGCGGTTTGGGCATCGAGAAGCGATGTGACCTATCTCATGACAATGATGACACTCTATTGTCGATCGAGAAGCAAGTAAAGTGGTTTGGGCAACCTTATGCTCACCATGATGAGGTGGAGGACTATGAGTTGAAGGAGTTTGAAAAATGGGTGGTTGTGTTCCAGTGATGTCTCTAGTAAATGGAGTCGGTTGTCCCTGACAATGGTTACTGGAAAGGCTAAAAGGTCGCCTAGATGGAGGGAATTGTAAGTACTTCTCAAATTCTATGGCTTTATAATATACCTCCTCTAAAGAGTCTGGGGCATGGACAGTTATTTCTCATTTGATATCCGCTCGTAACACATTAACAAACCTGGACACGGTGAATCTTGGATCCTCATTAATGTCACTCCTCTAACCATTCTCAAATTCTAGACGATCCTTGCCTATGGTTGAGCAACTGGTCCTTGTAGTAAGGAGGGAAATATTTTCTTTCAACTTTTCGGTCATCTCTGAGCCAAGTGGAAATGGGTGGATGTCCCAATCTTTCAATGTTACGCTGAACAGTTTGCCAATAGCGTTTGGCAAGACCTAACAACTTCATTTTCGTGAAACGAATGCGTTGAGCATCGTTCATTTAGTACCACTCAAAATAATCTTCCATGTTGTATACCAATCAATAAATGCACTAAGATCTTCCATGTTATATTCAGGGGCATCTACCTTAACCCTCCTAGACATGTCACCTACTTCATCATGAGAATACCTAGGACGATCCAAGTAGTTGCATTGTCTACCTGTAGCTCTATAACCTTGTCGAGTAGGCGGGGGCAGCTTTGAGTATTATTCTTCATCAGAGAAGATGCCTTCCTCAGCAGTAGGTCGGTGGTCGAACAATTGAGTGGTTTTTGGTTCGGTCATTCTTATGGGATGGTGGCACAATAGAGCTTTGACCCCTAAGCGGTTCCCAATGCAGTGGTTTTAAATTGAACCGCATGTAACAAGCGGAACCGAACCGGACCGAGCTCAAAACAATCGACCTCAACTTGGTTATTATCAGCGCCTTAGTTTCGAGAGTTAGGTCTTGATGTCCTCTATCAAAAGGTCAAAGAATTTTCACGGAGGGGAGACAAAGCACGAAGAGCTTTCACGGAGGGAGACAAAGCACAGAGAGCTTCCAAGGAAGGCGACAAAGCACAAACAGGAATGCTGGTCGGTAATCGAGAGGAGGCTTGTTCTGGCGTCGCAGGAAGATGGAAATCAAAAGGAGGGATGGCGTTGCAGTTCTGGCCGGCGGCGAAGGAAGAGGCAATGCTGGCTGTTGTGCGATCTATTTGATCGGGCAGCAACTGTGTTCCGCTCTAATGCACGAACAGCACTTCTGGTCTCTTCTCTAATTCAAAATTCGGTGTTGATGAAGAAAACCTTTCGGATAGGCTGGCACAGGGGTAAGCTTGTGGCAAGGGATCCACTCGCTCTGATACCAATTTATGTAGGACGGGAGAAAGGCATGGAGAATAGAAGTAGAAGAAAGAGAAATAATAGAGAGAAGGAGGAAGAAAGGGGAGAAAAGAGGAAGAACACAAGAGGAAGACGGAAATAATTTCAATTCATCAATCAAAACATACTACATTTATAAGACTTAGCCTAATTATAGGCTTATGACAAAACCTAATAGAGAGTTTGTAATGTAATTGTTAAAAGTTAGGGGTATTTTAGTAATTTTATTAAACTTTAATTAGTTATTATTTGTTTATTGTTTATTTTACTTGCTCCTCAAGCCATGAATGGCATCATTGTAATTTTGTATTTTCGGATTCTATTAATACATGTTTTAGGCTTGTAGGTCATAAGGACCTTACAACCTCTTTCTCTTCCTCTCTCTTCCCCTTTTTCCTATCTCTTCACTTTTCTTTTTTCTTCTATCTTCCTTCACTAAATCTAACATGGTATCAGAGCGGGTCTGTATGTAACAACTCGTCACTTATAGAGGTTATGGGATCTTCTTCCTCGAAGCTCATTGTACAAGTTAGAAGTTCTAGAAAGGTCTTAGATTCTGGGATCTTCTACTGCTGATTGAAGTATTGTGCGTATGGGTTTACTCCTTAAGAGAGTTCCTTTGCTGCTGTTGGGTTTGTAGGAACCTGTATCTGCGCTGCTACTACTACTTCTGGTAAAAATCGAATTTTTATACTACCACGGGATTTGTGCCGAACAAAATATCCTATCTTTGAGCTGCGAAAATATGCTATTTCTAGTCACAGGTAGTTCTAAACGTGTTTCAGAGCTTCCAAGTCTCGTGTTTTTACACGGCCTCGGGAACCGTGGCAGAGGTTTTTTTCAAATTAGAAAAAGGTTTTCTGGTGTTTCTGAGCTCTAGCTCGTGCTACTTATTGGTGGTGGTGCTACTGACATTATCTGTTGTATGATCGAAAAGTAAAGGTTCAATATTTCTCTTTCTTCTCCCATTGTCGGAAGGCGAAAGGTCTAAATTCATGTATAAGTGCTAGATGCAACATACTGCCCTTAAAAAGGGTTTTCTGCTGCCACTGAGTCGTTATACTCGTACTGTTGAGTCGTTAGACTCGTATTGCTGAGTCGTTGGACTCGTACTGAAGAGTCGTAGGACTCGTACTGATGAGTCGTAAGACTCATATTACTGAGTCGGTGAACTCGTACTGCTAAGTCGTTGGACTCGTACTACTGAGTCGTTGAACTCGTACTGCTGAATAGTTGGACTCGTACTGTTGGCATCACTGCCGCACTACTGCGTGGAAAGACTCTATTTTTACTACCTTGGTAATTGTGTCAAACTGTTCTACTGCTCACTAAAGGTCTTCGAAGAAAGGAATTTGAGTATTTTCTCTCCAAGCTGGGTCTTCATGATATCTATGCTCCAGCTTGAGGAGTGTTAAGAGTTAGAGGTAGTTTATTTTTATTTTACTTGCTCCTCAACCCATGAATGGCATCATTGTAATTTTGTATTTTCGGATTCTATTAATACATGTTTTAGGCTTGTAGGTCATAAAGAACCTTACAACCTCTTTCTCTTCCTCTCTCTTCCCCTTTTTCCTATCTCTTCACTTTTCTCTTTTCTTTTGTCTTCCTTCACTAAATCTAACAATAATAAAAGACTGAATAAAATATTAAACTAAAGAGAAATCCCAATTCAAACTTAACTATAATAAAATACTCTAATTCTAACCTAATTCAAATAAGACTTGTGCATCCTGCATCGGAGGGAGGGAGGGAGGGCATAAAAACACACAGGACTAGTTGCTAAACAAATTTGACCCGTTTTATTCACTTAAACCATAAACAAAAATTATATATAAGCCCCGGCATAAGCATACACTGCTAAAAAAACTAAAACACTACCAACCACTTTACAAGTACATCATTTGAATCCGAGCACATCGTCAATCTAACAATGATATAAATATCACATAACAAGTACTTGAAGTAGGTAAATGACCAAAATATCCATCCTTCAACTCTCCCATTCAAGCTAGAGCATGGACATCAGTAAGACCCAGCTTGTAACGTGGGTATATTCAAATCACTGAATAACCATTGTACAAATATCAGCAATTTAGTCGAACATATGAACATGATGAGTGAAAATTTTTACAATCAGATAACATCCTGAATGAAGTGATGATCAACTTCATTGTGCTCGATCTGTCAAGAAATACTGGATTATTTGCAATAAAAATGATTGTCTGATTATCACACTCTAGTTTCATAGGTTTGTTAATAATATCTATCCAAGCTCGCCAAATTTCTCCCTTCACTTTGTGAAAAAATGATTACTGTCCACAATGAACACACTCTTTAAACACCTTTGGCACTTGCCACACCATGTGCACCAGACATACCTCCTGTCACAAAACAAAACAAAAAAAAAAAAAAAAAAAAAAAACGACTCCTCTAGTAACTGATGAAAGTTGTTCAAGGCCACTGGAGAACTAGTGGGAGGTGCTGAGGTCAACATAACCCATTCTACACTTTGTACCTCTCTGTGCACTGGTCTAGCAGTAGCCAAAAACTAAGCTCGATTTGGTCAGACTTATGGGCCCACTCCCTTTAAGAGAACTAGTCACCTGCAACAAGATCTCCTTCTGTCAGATAGCAGACAAATCAGTTGTCATCGAATGGCAGGAGCTGATTTCCTGCAAGATACACATAGCTCAATGCCCCAGGTTTGCTTGGTTGTATCGCAAATACACTTGATCATTCAGCAGGTCATCCACACCGTTAACAAGCCATCTCTACACCTACAAATGCTCAGCCTTCTAGGAGTTACTGGTGTGGTGGTTAGGTGATGGTCGGTGGGTGGGTGGGTGGGTGGGGATACACTTCTTCATCTGAGAACCCAAGTACTTCCCTAACGAGCATGAGCAGAGTAGATCATTCTTCCAATTCAACATTGTGGAATTAATTTAGATATGAGATTCCTTCATTTCTTCAACCATTTCCTTACTGAGAGGCACAACAACCTCTCCAGAATCAGTCATAAGCCCAACAGAAAGACCAACAATTTGATTTAAAGATGCACGCAATCCAGAAAATAGGGCAAGATAAGTGGCCCACATGAAAAATTCTAACAGAAAAATTTCAGGAAATAGTCTATGAACAATAGTAACACAATCAAGGTTTAAAACCCCAGAAATTTTTAGGCTGAGATCAGCTCATAAATTGATAATGACAGCAAACAGCAGTTTGATATGTTTAAACCTACAGTCAAAGGAGGAAATACATAACTTCATCCTTACTCAAAGCACCAGCAGGAAATTGATATGTCTAAGCACAATCACCAAAATACTGGCTGAAATCATCAATCAAAGGAGAAAATACATAACTTGATCCTTACTCAAAGCACCAGCAGGCAAATGATATGTTTAGAGGGCACAATCACCAAAATACTGGCTGAAATCATCAATCCAGAAGCTTACACAGGCATAGAACCAATATAAGCAGTTTGATATCTATTTGTGATCCGGAGGAGCAGAAGTAACAGATATGGGAAAGAGGGAGGGAGGGAGAGACTACACAAGACAAGAAGAATTAATTAGAAGCCAAATTTAACCTCAAACACCCTTTTATTCACTTAAGACAATTGAACCATATGCCCTTGTCCATGAGTAAACCACTATATAAGCTAAAACAGTACCAAAAAGTGTAAAAATATAATTGGTATCTTAATAATATTGCCTAATTGACTATGAGACAACCAGCAAAAGTCCTCAAAAAGGGTATAATGACCAAAGTACCAGTCAACAATACAGAAGCAGCCTTCATGTCCAAGAGAAGAGCTAAATGAGGGGCTGGACTTTAAGGCCAGAGCTTGCCGTACAGCATTTCCTGATGATCTTTTACATCATCTGATACAATTGTGATTCAAACAGAAAGAAACAGTCTTCAAATGTATAAAACACAACCTAGCGACTGATATCAAAAGAAAACAGGGTCCAGCCTAACCTGTCCAACCAGTTGACCTAGCTGGACAAAAATTCCAGCGACTCCACACAATATACTATGTGAGTAATGCAGATCGGGTAGCATTTTAGGGTGATCCGTAGTTCCCATTTTCCCAATCCAACTGTAGAATTAAAAGGGTAGCTTCCACCCACACTTCATATGTCCTCCTAATTCTCCTTCCAAATTTGTCAGTTTTGTGCCCAGTTGCATAATGGTGATTCAGAAAGACAATGTCCATTAGTATGTCCACTCGTGCATCATCACTTTTTCTATTTGTTGATGATCCTACAACAAATTTAATTCTAATTACTTGTTCATCAGGGTCAGCATCTTCTTCTCTGTCTAGAAATCTAAAATCCATTTCTCCCAAAGTAAAATGAACTTCTTTAAAATGTAAATGTATTCCTTCCTTTATAGGCCTTAAAAATCTGGAAGTTGTTACAAACAAAGAAACAGATGAAGTTAGATGTATATTTCTCTTTAACCTACTCAATTATTTCCATTTCTTTATGCATCTTCTTTCAATGGGTTTGCTTTCGAGATTATCTCTTTACGAGGGTCCTAAAAATTCATTTAATCATTTTAAATATTTCCAATAAGCTAAGTTGGCCTATTTGGATATTGAACCCATCTCAGATGTTCTTCCAGGATGGGCCTCTGGACTCAAGTCTATCACCCGATTCGCTTACAATTTCAAGAACCCAAGACAGTTCCAATTTCCAAATGACATCATAATTATAACTCTCCCTGGGATTCAAACTTCTTTAATTATAACTCCTGTCTAATTGCCCCAGCTCAAGTTATCTGGTTCCCATATATGAGAACTAGACCAGAATCTGGTCGGTTTGGTGTCAAACTGGAGGGAGCAGGTAAGATCAGAGTGTTTGCGATTGCAAATCCGATTCTGCAAGCCTTAATCAGGCCTATACATGATTGGACTATGTCCATCCTTAGGTTATTACCGACAAATGGGACGTACAATCAAACAGCACCTCTCTCTCGTTTGAGAGGAAAGATGCATTTTTTCTCCTTCGATCTTAAAGCAGCAACAAACTTTTTACCTGTAAGACTGTCCGGATCCTTATTGGCCGGCCTCTTTGGAAACGAGTTCGCTCAGTCATGGGTTGATATATTGACCCAGACGAATTATTACATTCCACCTAACGTCCTCGCATTGAGACCAAAAAAAGCGAATCGGAAACATAAAATAGTTTTCCTCCCTCTTCTCTCGAAAATCCGTAATATTGCCTTTCAGTGATAGCAAAATACTTACCAAAAATAGAGTCAAAGAAAAAGTGTCCAAAAAAATAGGTTCCACTTGCCTTGCGGCCGATGAAGGGCTGAGCAAAGATGAGATCCTCGTAAACGCAGTTTTCAGCAATAAGATATTCAACTGAAACCAAATCGTGAGAATTGATACCCCCGTAGAATCCCCTCACCACATCCGACGCCGAAGAAGCGAGGATAGGAGAAGATGAAGAAGATGAGGAGTGTAGTCGATTGCTGGAAACCTCAGCTCGTGGGGTTTTCAGTTTTTGTGTGAATTTCGGAATCCTACACGCAGAGGCTGGATGAAGATAAAGAGAGAATTTTGCCAGAGAAATCAGAGAAGCCCCTTGCATGGCGTTTGCTAAAAAAGCATGAAGTCTGAACTTTTTGCTTATCAGAAGTAAGCCGTTGCCACATTTAAAAAAACGTTAATGATAAAAGATAAAATAAATAAATAAATAAAACATTTTTGCTCATTAAAGTCAGCTGCGTATATTTTGAAAATTAAGGTGAATAATATAAAAATTATTTTTATTAATTATTATTTTATTTTTGCTCTTATTATACCCTATCATTGTCGATATCACTTTTAGAGTATTTTTATTTTTTACCTTTTATTAAATTGAGATAACGTTTTTTTATTTTTACAATTTATTATAAAAACAGATCAAAAAATTAAAATTAATAGTGAAAAATTAGAAAAATAATTAGAAAAACTATAAAATGCATTTCTCGTAAGTGCCACTATTCTCACATAACAGATCATTCCGGTGCCTTCGTAAGTCATGTTGATATCAAAGAAAAATCCACATTTAAGAAACTTAATTAGCCAAAAGAGAAGAGTCTCTTAGATAACGTGCCCATCTTTCGAAGTAAATCTACAACAGCGAAATCCTAATGGTAATAAGTTTCTCGCTCGTCTACGAAATTCAAAAGAGAGAACAAAGACTGCGACATATAACATAAATAGAAGATCACGAATCCATGACTTTTACTTTTAAATCACAAACAGGGGTGATTATGATAAAAGAAGCTTTGGAACTAGGAACCTTTTTTAAAAGAGTGTACATCCTGACCTAGCGTTGCAGTTTAGTAAGAGATAAACTTGGAGATAAATCTGCAAGATTTTAGTTTTTTAATAAAATATTATCGACCTATTAAACCCTAAACCCTAGATTTTCTCCTGCCTGCCAACTATGCTACCACATCAAGATGTAAAACCTCGAAGTAAAATTAGAAAGTACTGATAACATTTTTCTTTTAAAATACAAAAGCCCAATTAAGATATAAAAAGTTAAAAACAAAATTTTAATCTCCCTTAATTTTTCTCTCGCTTCCCAAAATTCATGTGTTTTTCCCAACCCTCTCCTGATTTTTTCCTCATTCCCTCAAAACAGACGTGGTATCTGATTTATTTGTTTCTATTTTAGCAAGAACTTTCTATATTCATTAGAAATTGGGGTTGATGAATTTATAACCTATGAATTAATATGAATATCTCAAGAAGATACCGTGATTGGACATAAGAGACAGTTAGTATTATCAGAGGACACATCTATAACATTCATTATAAATTGGGGTTGATGAATTTATAAACTTTGAATTGATATGACAACTTAGTATCATATACCAGAAGCCACATTACACACCCGAGCACATGTCAAACCACAACAAATAACTACATGTGTCATTAAGGACTTGTAGTATTCTTATATTTATGAAATTATAACATCTATGCGCATTACATCTAGATAGATGTCTTCTTATATGTATCACATCTATAAGTATTTTACCACATGACACATGTCAATCTGCGTTTGAAAAACTGCTTAAATAATAGAAAATGCTAATAAAGAAAACGTTGCATAGGTTCGCTGTACAACATTCTCTCTAGGATTCTTTACTCATCTTCTTTCGTAATAGTTAATCTCTCTGGCTCTCTCTTCTATTTTTGGCATGAACGATTTCTACTGCTTTGGGTTCCAAAAGATTGTATGAGTTTTTCAAGTTTCTCTTCTATATTTGTTTCTGATTTTCTCCTTCCCATTTATTTCTGTTTTATCTTTGTTTCCGATTTTGAATTTTTTCTAATTTTTGTTCTATTTTTGTTTCTAATTCTTTACTCATCTTCTTCCATGCCTCCTTGCACACGAAAACCACAACTTGCTTAGCTCTATAATGGAAAACAAATGGGCTTATTCTCTCTACATGTTGCCATCAACAAGCAATTGTTTTAAATGTATTGCCTATCATCCATAAGGTTTTGCGTAGTTCATTAAATACTGGTGGTTTTTATCATAAAATAGTCGTGGAGTTCTTGATTTTAAGAATTAGCATCCTTTCACTTGCCAATTTACGCAAGAACAGTTGACCGAAAAGGTAAACATAGCTGTCCACAATTGCTCCAATAGAACTCTTTCTAAATAGAACAAATATAACATTCAATGTAAAATAATGTTCATTAGATTGTTTCTCATCCTGTGATACTAATAACTCGAAGTTAGTAGTTATCAAGAAAAAGACACATTCCATTTGCTTTTTATGAAGATAATAATTTGTCTGTGTTTTGTATTCTTCCCTAATTTCTATGGCTCCGTAATGACCGCCGATGGAATTTCTGTGTCATCACCTGTGAAGGGTGTCAGGGGAAGTCTCTCCGACAAAAAACACCGTTGCACCAAAATTTTACATTGGCTGGCTATTGCAAAGGGTCCAAATCACGGCGGACGAGAATCCGCCGGAGGAGGGACCTCTGCCGGCGAAATATTGATTGCCAGCTAAAAGGCTTCCTCCACCGGTGACAAAGGAACCGCTGGCAGAAACTCCACCAGCAAAGAATTATCCGTCGGCAGAATACATCCTCCGCCGGGGAATGAGCGACCCCAAGCGGAACACCACCTCCATCGGTGAGAAGGCAACCATCAACAGAAAACTCCTCCACCGGGGGGTTTTAACTGTTGGGGGAACGTTATTGCCTGTTATAACAGTTGACTTTTGTCAACAGTTCCAACCGCTGGCAGAATTGTTGTTTTAATTATTTTATTAATTTTTATGCACCATTTATAAATTTAATACCTGTTATATAAATTAATCGAACTGCTGCAACTTAAGTGACCTAATAATCAAACTGCTCGTAACTAATAGAATAATTAGTCTGCAACTTTAAGTAATTCAAAAAACTATTCAAGCCATATCATAACATTTAAAATTAATTGACAGAACAAGTGTCATAACTTTAAGTAATTCAAAAATATACACCATATTTGTAAGTTGTCATACAAAACATCAAAATAAGTAATAAAGAAGAAAATTCAGCCACGCGGGTGCTCACTCCCATGTTGGTTTGAAGGTCTTGCACATTAAAATAAGTTTAACGACATTATTGTGATAAATTTAATATTGTAACTGAATTATAATTTGAAAGTAATACTAACCTGGAAATGATTGAACAATAGATCGCCATTGTGTCAGCTCTAGTAGTTGTTGCCTCATGAACTACATCTCCTCTATCATTGACTCCTTATATTGTTTTTTCTTTTGCAATTCTTCTCGTAGGGTGACAATTTCAGTTGTGTTGCTAGAAGTGCTCACAAAGGCACCCCTATATAGTGACACACTAGTACCAACCCCTCTCTCATAACCTCTACGGTGGCCCCACACACCTGATTCATAACAGGTATCACATCTTTGGGGTCCTTAGAGGTGTCAACCTGTTGTTTAGAGGCGTACCTCCTTCTGCATAACAACAAAAAAAATGATTTAAACGTTCATTTGGTCTGATCTATCTCTCTATCTGTATCTGTATCTCTGATCTCTCTATCTCTGATCTCTGATCTCTGATATCTCTCATCTCCGATCTCTGATCTCTCTCTCTCTCTCTCTCTCTCTCTCTCTCATCTCCGATCTCTGATCTCTGATCTCTCTCTCTCTCATCTCCGATCTCTGATCTCTGATCTCTCTCTCTCTGATCTCTAATCTCTGATGTATGATCTCCCCTCTCCCCTCTCCCCTCTCCCTCTCTCTCTCATCTCCGATCTCTGATCTCTGATCTCTCTCTCTCTGATCTCTAATCTCTGATGTATGATCTCCCCTCTCCCCTCTCCCCTCTCCCTCTCTCTCTCTCATCTCCGATCTCTGATCTCTGATCTCTCTCTCTCTCTCTCTCTCTCATCTCCGATCTCTGATCTCTGATCTCTCTCTCTCTCTCTCTCATCTCCGATCTCTGATCTCTCTCTCTCTCTCTCATCTCCGATCTCTGATCTCTGATCTCTCTCTCTCTCTCTCATCTCCGATCTCTGATCTCTGATCTCTCTCTCTCTCTGATCTCTGATCTCTGATCTCTCTCTCTCTCGATCTCTAATCTCTGATGAATGATCTCCCTCTCCCTCTCCCCTCTCCCTCTCCCTCTCCCTCTCCCCTCCCTCCCTCTCCCTCTCCCTCTCCCCTCCCCTCTCCCTCTCCCTCTCTCTCTCTCTCTCTCTCTCTCTCTCTCTCTCTCTCTCTCTCTCTCTCTCTCTCTCTCTCTCTCTCTCTCTCTCTGTCTCTCTCTCTCTGTCTCTCTCTCTCTGTCTCTCTCTCTCTCTCTTAATGTTTTTTTTTGTGAAAAATATTTGCAAAACATATTAAGGTCATAATACGTTTTTTAATTGATAAAAATGTTTCCCTATTTATGATGCATAATTTTTAATTAATTTTAACTCTATATCAATTAAATTTTATTATCTGTGGTAACAGTTTTGATATTTTCCTATAAATACCACACCTCGTGCTGAAATTTTGGAAGGGACATCCATGGAAAAAAGTATTACATATATTTTTTATATTTATTTTTATTCCTTGTTTTAATGTACATTTGAAACATGATTTAATATAGAAATTTCTTACATTTGTTATTAGAGCCTCATTTGGTGATTTTAGATTTTTTTTTGGCATTATTTAGTTTTTTTGCTGAAATTTCATTTCTACGTATTTCTTGAATTCGGTGACCTCGTCGCCCAAATCCGTACAATCGGGCCAGATTCCATCGCCGTCCGGGGACAGTACCTTGGGTCAATTGGTCGTCGGACCTCAGCCAACCATTCTACCCTGGTCGCTAGCCTCATTGATGGTCTAAATGCCAGTAACGAAACAAGGTTGCGATGCATCTATAATTTTCGTATCTTTCTGGTGGGTTTTACATTCACTCAGAGAAACCGTAGGTTCTTTGCATCTGGAAGCATCTAGAAGCAAGAGATTAGGGATGACCTCTTGCCGTTTGGTCCTGTTCATGGTTATTTCTAGTTTGGTTCCAGTTCATTAATGAAAATATCAGAAATTGAACCATCCTTTTGGACTGCCCGAGCTGGGCTGGACCTCTGGAGCAGGGCGCGCTGGGCCATGACCCATAGACGGCGTGGGCCGTGCTTTCGATTACCATACGGCGCGGGCCGCCCATTCTGGTCGAGCCTTTATAGTGTGCCACCCATATAGAGTAGAACAAAAATGGGCCACCCATTTTGGCGAACCCAGGGCGCCAGTTGAACCCATGCGAGAAAAACTTAACTGCCACGGGGTGGGCCTGGGCGCCATTAGTCCAGAAATTCCGAAAATTTATAAAACAATTCATAAAATTATGAAAAATAATATAATAAATCCCAAATATATTTTGATTACGAATTTCATATCTTTAATTATATAATTGTATATTTTTGTTGGTTATGCTCAAATTATTGTATGCTTCCATATGAAATTGTTATTATACTCATTTTAAGCATTAAGTAATTGTTTATATATTCATGTCTTAGAATTAAGAGTATGATTTTATAAGCAGTTTTTATTATGCTCAATTTATGCATGAATTGGTTGGTATTATTTTCATGCCTTAAGAATGAAAATATGTTATGCATAAAAGCTTATAAATTGCATGATATATATGTTACTTTTATGTAATTCCTGTTTTAATTATGAGAAATGTTTATTTACGAATTTTAGCATTTTCTTTAAGCTTAGATATTGTTAGAATTTGTAAAATTAAGTTCAGTTTTGATCATATTGATCTTTAAGCATAATATTTATGATTAATACTTAAATTTTTAGCACATTAAGATTCATAACATGTTTACTGAATAACTTTAGACTAATTATTTAGATGAACTATTAGGTTATGAACCATTTTACAAATAATTTTGTAATTGGCATGAGACGTATGACCCAAGTTTCACATAGACTAGTTCATGGAAGCCTACAATGCCACTAGTCTCACTGAGAATGCTACTTTGTCTGATTTGGTACGTAATGAGTCTTAACTCAACCATTCTTTATTGGGAGTATACTTGGTGAATGCATTTCATGTTATTGCATAATTGTCTTAGGCATTAAGTAGAGCACGGAACATAAAAATCTCCCACATTGTCTAGTGATCATATAATATAATTATAGTTAATTAGAGAGTAGCCACAACATCTTTAGTTAACTAAAATTATATATTAAGTTAACCTTTGTGATTACATAAGGAATTAGACATAAATTGTGATTAATTATACTTAAGAGGATAAAATTCATCCACAAGAAATTTTGTTATCTTTATATATAATTAATTAGGATAAAATATCAGACTATTTTCTTAATATACATAGAGGAATTATGAATTGGAATATGGTTTAGTAGTTTATCATTCAAGATAGGTAATGCACCCATTAAGTGAATATCTATCATATAAAAAGTTTAGATCTATTTGAGTAAAAGCAGGACATAGCGGCTCAACTTAAGAAACTTGAGTTAGATATGTCAGTCCTTCCTTGTGCACTTCATTTTGAACACTCTCCCTTCACAGTATGGGCCTTTTAAAATCTTTTATAACACACAAAAGGGTAAATGGTCTTTCAATGAATTAAGGACCACATGTGTTCAAGAAGAGGAGAGACTAGTAATGAAATTGGGAGAAAGTGTCACGTTGGCTACAACTCGCAAGAAGAACAAGACTCATAAATATGACAAATATCAAGCTAGTACTTCTAAGTCTTATTAAAAGGGAAAAAGTGAAATACTATCTCAAACTGATATTAAGAAAGACCCTATGTGTTTCTTCTGGAAAAAGAGGGGATATGCTAAGAAAAATTGTGCAAAATTCAAGACATGATTTGAGAAGAAAGGTTTTCTATCCCTATTTGTTTGTTATCAATATAATATGGTTAATGTTAATCTTAACACCAGGTGGATTGAATCTAGATATACAATCCACATTGCAAACTCCTTGCATGGTACACAAAACCTAAGGAAGCCAACAGGAAATGAGTTGACCATCTTCTCCGGCAATGAGATGGGCTCACATGTGGAGGCTATAGGAACTTGCTCTTTAACTTTAAGTAATGGTTTTATTTTGAATTTTAAAAGGACATTTTAAAGACACATCGTTTAGTATGCATTATAATACTGAATGTGTTGAAAATGGTATTTTGTCTGATGGTTTTTTCCGTATTTTCTTACAAACTGATGCCTTTAATTGTTCACTGCATGTTTACACTAGCATTAAGAGATATAATATTAATGAAGACTCCTCTATGCTATGACACCAGAGATTAGGTAATATCTTAATAGATATAATTAAAAGGTTAGTAAAAGATGGAGTACTTAATATTCTTGATTATACTAATTTTGAGAATTGCGTAAACTGCATTAAAGGTAAGCAGACAAATAAGGAAAAGAAAGGTGTCACTAGGAATTCTGACATATAAGAAATCTTTATACTAATATATGTAGTCCAGATTTAGAGACTTCTCATATTATATGCATGTTTATTTGCTTCATAATAAGTTTGAAGCAATAGATGTCGTCAAAGTCTTTAAGGCAGAAGTGGAGAACCAATGTGGGAAGCAAATACGAATAGTGAGAATTTATAGAAGTGGTGAATATTATGGTCGATACACAGAGAGAGGACAAACACTTGGTCATTTTAAGAAGTTTTTTCAAGAGCATGGGATAGATCCTGAATACATTATGTCTGGTTCTCCTAACTAGAATGGCGTTGCAGAAAGAAGAAACTGAATTGTAATGGACATAGTGCGTAGTATGCTTAACAACTCTAATCTTCCTAAATTTTTGTGGATTGAAGCACTAAAGATGGCTATGGATATATTAAACAAAGCTCCAACCAAGGTTGTCCCAATGACACCTTTTGAACTCTTTAAAGGTTGGAAATCGAGTTTGTGACATATGCGTGTTTGCGGATGTCTGTCTGAAGGGAGAATATATAACCCACAAGAAAATAAGCTGGACCCGAAGACCATAGTAGTTTTTTCATTGGTTATGTTGAAAGGTCTAAGAGGAACAGATTTTATTATCCATCTCTTACAACTAGGACTGTGGAACTAAAAAACGCTAAGTTTCTTTTGAATGACATTATCAAAGGGAGAGATCAGTTCAAAGATTTAATTCCTGATCATGATCATTCAAAGATTCAACCTTCCCCACTGTCAGATAGATTGGTTATCGTTCATAGTACTCCTCAAATTCAACCGAGTTCTGCACAACCAATCATTGGAGTACCACAAGTTACTAAAACCTCGCTAGTAGATCAACCAATTGAATCACAAACTTTTCAAGGAGAAGGTGGTTCAACATCAAGACGATCCATTCGAGAACGTTGATCAACAATTCTTAGTGATTATGTAGTAAATCTACAAAAATCTAACATAGGAGCCGAAAATTGTCCCAAAACGTTTTCACGAGCCATGAGTTGTACATAGTCAGATTTATGGTATGATGTCA
This sequence comes from Aristolochia contorta, assembly GCA_022405105.1. Classification (NCBI taxonomy): domain Eukaryota; kingdom Viridiplantae; phylum Streptophyta; class Magnoliopsida; order Piperales; family Aristolochiaceae; genus Aristolochia; species Aristolochia contorta. The sequence goes on from CM039666.1 coordinate 20,941,438, forward strand.
TGAAGGAAGAAATGAATTCCATGAAGAGCAATGGAGTCTGGGACATTGTAGAGTTGCCTAATAGGGTGAAGGCTATTGGCGGTAAATGAGTCTTTAAGACCAAAAGAGACTCATTAGGCAACATTGAGAGATACAAAGTGAGACTCGTTGGTAAGGGGTTCACTCAAAAAGAAGGAATCACCTACATAGACTTTTTCTCTTGTATCTAAGAAAGATTCTCTTCGAATTATTTTGGCATTAGTTGTTAATTTTTACCTTGAGTTACAACAAATGGATGTGAATACTGCATTCAACGGTGATCTAGAAGAGGAGGTCTATATGAAATAATCACAAGGTTTCTCTTCTAGTGCTGGTGAGAATTTGGTTTACAAACTTAAGAAATCCATAAACGATTTAAAACAAGCCTCCTGTCAATGATATTTGAAATTCCATGGTGTAATTTCTTCATTTGATTTAGTTGAAAAATCCAATGGATCAATGTATATACCAAAAGGTTAGTTGGAGTAAATTTTTTTTCTTGTTTTATATGTGCACGATAATTTTGCAACCAATGATAAGGGTATGCTACATGAGGTTAAACATTTTCTCTCAAAACCTAGATATGAAAGATATGGGTGGGGCATCTTATTTCATTGGCATTAAGATCCATACAGATAGACCTCGCAGTGTCATAGAATTGCCATCAGAAACCTATATTATCAAAGTTTTGGATATCTCTCTCTCTCTCTCTCTGATTTCTCTCTTTCTCTTATCCCCCTCTCTCTGATCTCTCTCTCTCTGATCTCTCTCTCTCTCTGATCTCCCTCTCTCTCTTTGATCTCCCTCTCTCTCTCAGATCTCCCTCTCTCTCTCTCTCTCTCTCTCTCTCTCTCTCTCTCTCTCATCTCTCTCTCATCTCTCTCTCTCATCTCTCTCTCTCTCATCTCTCTCGTACTCTCTGATCTCTCTCTCTGTCTGATCTCTCTCTCTTTTTCTCTCTCTGATCTCTCTAATCTCTCCGATCTCTCTCGACCCTCTCTCTCTCTCTGATCTCTCTCTCTCAGATCCTCTCTCTCCGAGTCTCTCTCTCAGTCTCTCTCTCTGATCTTTCTCTCTGATCTCTCTCTCTCTCTCTCTGATCTCTTTTGATCTCTCTCTCTGATCTCTCTCTGATCTCTCTCTGTCTCTGATCTCTCTCTCTGATCTCTCTCTCTCTCTCTCTCTCTCTCTCTCTCTCTCTCTCTCTCTCTCTCTCTCTGATCTCTCTCTCTGATCTCTCTCTCTCTCGATCTCTCTCTCTCTCTCTCTCTCTCTCGATCTCTCTCTCTCTCTCTCTCTCTCTCTCTCTCTCTCTCTCTCTCTCTGATCTCTCTCTCTCTCTCTCTCGATCTCTCTCTCTCTCTCTCTCTCTCTCTCTCTCTCGATCTCTCTCTCTCTCTCTCTCTCTCTCTCTCTCTCTCTAATCTGTCTCTCTGATCTCTCTCTGATCTCTCTCTCGATCTCTCCTGATCTCTCTCTGATCTCTCTCTGTTCTTTCTCTCTGATCTCTCTCTCATTCCCTCTCAATTGCTTTCTTTGTCTCTCAATTGCACTCTGTTTCTCTGTCTCTGTCTCTCTGTCTGTCTCTCTCTCTCTCTCTCTCTCTCTCTCTCTCTCTCTCTCTCTCTCTCTCTCTCTCTCTCTCTCTCTCTCTCTCTCTCTCTCTCTCTCTCTCTCTCTCTCTCTCTCTCTCTCTCTCTCTCTCTCTCTCTCTCTCTCTCTCTCTCTCTCTCTCTCTCTCTCTCTCTCTCTCTCTCTCTCTCTCTCTCTCTCTCTCTCTCTCTCTCTCTCTCTCTCTCTCTCTCTCTCTCTCTCTCTCTCTCTCTCTCTCTCTCTCTCTCTCTCTCTCTCTCTCTCTCTCTCTCTCTCTCTCTCTCTCTCTCTCTCTCTCTCTCTCTCTCTCTCTCTCTCTCTCGTTAATGGTAAGCTATTATGAGACTATCATTAATAATGTCTAAGTTATTACCAAGTTAATTGCTATTAAAAATTTCAAAGCCATCTACTTGGTCTATTAATTATTTTAATACTGACTATTCATATTGTAAGTCTACCATTAGTGTCCCCTATACTATTAGCAGGGATTGTCCAAATATGATAATGTTATCAAAATAGCTTTAGTTTTTACTACCACCTACATCCAATAATATAGACTATATTCCTCACCTTCTTAAATCGCTCGCTTTCTGTCTCCTCCATTTTACCCAGTGTTTTAAAAACCGAACCGAACCAGCCGGTTTGACCGGGTTCAATCGGAACCGGAACTTTAAACGGTTCAGTTAGCTCTAAGACCCGGAAATGGCAGAAAACCGGTTGACAGACCGGTTTTGAGCGGTTCAACCGCTGAACCGGAAATCGGACCAACCGTTTTACTTACCTTTTTAGTATTTTAATAATTTTTTGTATTTTTAATCTTATTTTTATATATATAAATCTTATTATATATTTTTTAATTAAAAAAAATTCATATTGAACCACTGGTTGAACCCGGTTAATCCAGTTGAACCGGAATCGAAGGCTCTACCGGTTCGATCACCGGTTTGATTTTTAAAATATTGATTTTACCCCCTTTGCTCTTCTCAGTTCCCACTTTCCGAGGCCGAGTGGAAATTGCATTCTCGGGACTTCGGGCTTCTGCAGCTGCAGCGCGAGTCGACCTACCTATATTTCGAAACCGAACTTCCAGCGTGCACGTCGAACTATCCATGAAGAGTGATTCGTTACTCCTTCACGCCTAAAGTTAGAAGCACGGAAATAGAGCGTGGGAGCTATAAGAAAAGAGTACAATTGGTGAAGATCAAGCATTCGCTCCTTCGAATTCGGAGGGCCATTCAGACGAATATTTCCTTCAAGTCCGACCGATTCTTTTAGCAGAACGAGCCGTGGATCTCGCGTCTGCGTGTCGGATTTGTCCAGTACTCACGAGGTACAAGTTCTGATTCAACTCTGCCTCTCTTGCTGTTTAGATTTGAGTTGAAAAATAGAATCTCTATATATATAAATATATTTTCTCGGTGCTGCTTGGTGATCTCTTATATATAGATCTGGTTTGCAGTCAGCGGTGTATAACGCGTAGAATAGTAAAATGATTAGGCGTTGTTTTTCTGCGAGTTTTGCGACGGAGTAGATTTAAGAAGTTCTTTCCTCTTCGTCGTGGTTTCGTGAATCAGGAGTTTTTTGATTTCTTTCTCAATCTATCGGTTTGCTTTGAAGTCGAGAAACGGAGCCTGAACCGATACAGTTTTTTGACGTTTCTCGGAATCTGGTAAATGAGGACAACTGACTGGTTTGGCCTTTGCAAGTTGCGAGTACTACTGACAAGACGATTCTCTGCTATGTCTTGATCTGGTTTCCGCAAATCCGGAGCATTGATTAACTGGTCTGGTTTTCGACTCGTCAGACTTTGGCGTTTCCTTTCTTTGCTTCTTCTGCTTCGCTATTTGAAGAAGATCAAAGTGTAGAGCGTCTGAGTTGCGTCTTCTGCTATGATGGTCACGCTACAGATTGCAGGCACTTGACTGTGTACACCGTACACTTGCCTGCTGCGATCGCGAACTTCTAATTAATCTTCTCACCGGCGTAGGATATAGCTGTAAAGATTGGGCGCATTGCGTCGCATTGAGAAACCGCTTGGTTTCTTTCTTTTTATTTCTTTGGCATGAATCATAAAAGCGTGATTGTACGTGGTTTCAGGGGCATTTCGTCGAAAACTTAGGGCAACAATTCCTTTTTCTGGAAAGACAATATAATTATGTATAGTCGGAGTGGTCACATCTTAAGTCGGTCCACACCATTTTGAGCCAACAAACCATGTTACCATGAGGATGGGCCACTGAAATCATGAAAAATCTCCATTGCTTTGTATTTCCTCTGGTGGAAATCCGAACATTTATTAAAAAACTAGCGTAGCGGCTACCTCATGTGAACTTTTGTCTCTATCCCATGATTCACATCTTTCTCTGATGATCTTGCATCCTTGTTTGTGTCAGGAGATTACTTTACGGGTACCTTCTTTTGATTAGAAAATATTAGTAGGGTCTCCGTTCTAGCACTGCTGCAGAAATGTGCTCTCCGATTGCCCGAGTTTGCGGGTGCTTTCTGTGCTCTTTCTTTTTGTCCCCTGGTGTTTCTGAGAATTGGCCGCCAACAGCCGCATGTGCTTCCTGTCTATAAATTCAACGGAAGCTTTTATAGGGTCCAGAATTCCCGCCAGATCAAAAGGCGTGCCTAGGTGCGCATCGGTGGGTTACGTGTGCAACGTGTGGCTCTCGTAAACGATTCCAGAGCTGCTTCGCGCAGTTGAATCAATCACTTCCTGCTTCGTACTCCGGTTTGTCTGTATCGAATGTGAAGCCTTTAAAAGCTGAATTCAGTAATTAGTGGATCTAGAAGCTGAATTGTTTGGTCATTTATTGAACGGAAAGAAAACACCTTTTTTAAGACTTCGGTGGTGGGTGGGGGCCTTGGCCCTCAATTTTTCTCTGTTTTTTTATTTGAAAATCTTATAGTCTTGAAAAACAAAATCCAGCCTGGACATTAATAAATTATAAAAAGAATTGGGATAGTAGTTGAATGATATAAAAAGGGTTAAGATATGTCTTTTAAGATAATAATCTGATTAGAGCTGGCTTTGATGCATTTTTCAAAGTTTGATAAATCATGTGATTGATCCGTTGGATGTCAAGGTTCCTTGAGTGGAGTAATGGTAAGACCCAGTTCAGTTGTCATTTTTTCTTCTAGGCGCAGTGTGTAGATCAGAGCTCCTGGCCACCATAAAAGATATTTTGAGTGTTTATTTCATAAACAAATATTTGTAAGTGTCCCCTTTAACGTTTGTAACAGTGTTCGTCTTAAGTTTAAACTGTAAACCTATAATGGGTGCACCCTCTAGGCCAACTAGGCATTTAGCTGAGGACAGCCATTTGAAACAGAATTATTAGTGATAGTGAAATCGTTCCACTTACTTTGTAGGCTTAAACATTAGTGGAAATATCTTCCCACTTGCATATTGTTTAGCGCAGGGCAACCCCTTTTGGCTTTTTACTATTTTCCTGTAAATTTTTGGTTTCTCGTTGTCTTTCTTTCAACATAATTAGAAAGCTTATCCATTGACACGGTACAACAGGCGGAAAAAAAAGCTTCCGGCAATCCTCGACTTGTTTCTATGTCAAATTGAAGTTGGCATGATCGATTAGGACAGCCATAATGCCCGAAAACTTGGCCTGGTGTATATAATCTGAATGGCATAATCCCATGAAAATTAGGAATTTGAAACTTTTTAGTGTTCTAACTAAGTTTTAACTTGTACGGTTTTATGGACCGATCATTGGACACTGGAAGGTAAATGGTACGCAATACTTCAAAGTAGTCTAGAGCGATGGAGACGGCTTAACAACTAATTCTTGTGAGGTCGACTGGTGCTGAGTGAACTGCCTAGTCAAAGCTCTGGTGGTTGAGCTATCTCGAACTGACCAGCTGTGCACGATGCCGTTAGACCTTTTTTCGCTCTTGGAGTCCAATATGTAGTATTTCTATCCGTTCCTAATTACCTACTGATCTAGAAAAACTTGGGGCAACGTACAAATGTTTTGTATCATGTATGATAGCTTTCTAAGCGAAGTTGATTTTGGTGACACGATCAGTGTATGGGGGTTAGTCCAAAGAGAAAGTGATGTTTATGGAGAATCTAAAGTAATTGACATTAAATTCTGAGTAAATAAAGACCCGGACTTCATTTTTTTATGTTAGGTGTGGTGAGAGAATTCAGGAGAATTCAAAATTCTGCTTATTTAGGAGTGACAAAAAATTCTCACTCAAGGCAACAAATTACAAAGAGAGTGAGAATTCAATGTCTCTCCTAAATTTAAGGAAAATTCCGTTTCATAACCGACTATATTCCACTAACCCAAAAATGTATTTTTTCTGAGATATTCATGTCCCTGACACTAATATCCCCGTGCACTAAACCCCCCCCTTAGAGGGAATTCAATGGACTCGGTTTCTGCATCGTTCTTCGATATTTTCAGGGTTCAATAAACTGTAGGTGATCTCCATCGTCAAAGGTCACGTTATCGTAGTTAAGGAATGCCGAAGTAAGAAATGTAGCCTCTCTAAAATTATTGGAGGCAGTCGGCAGTTTTTATTTTATTATTTTATTATTTTATCATTTTATCGTTTTATGTTATATTTCCAGTTTGGTTATTCATTGACCTGGATATGCACGTGAAAATGGCTTGCCTATGCGGGCTACAAGAATTCAACTTTTTTCGTTTCTAGAACTGGCAGTCGGAGTTAGTGGTCTTCCAGGCATCTGGGGATGAAGGGTATGTCTTACTACGCCATCCGTCATCATTTGGGATCACATTCTTAATACAACACTGAAATTATATTTATAGAAGGCTTATGTCTTCTTCGCCGCCTGTGTCAGATGTTGCGTCCGTAATATAAATGTTTTTAGCTGGACAACTGAGCGATTAAAAGTTAGGAATAGAGAGCTAAATATTGAATAGTGAATGAAGCAGGAAAAAACCTCGCAAATCCATCTTTTACATTTTTAAATTGTGTGTGGATCTTAGTTTCGGTTGTTGTTCCTCACATGTTTTGAAATCATTTAATCACCAGACTATCTCACGTTGAGCGTGATACTTGTTACAAAAGAGAAAATAAATGGCTGTATGAAGTGAATACAAGCAGAAGGGTCATTTTCAACTCATTTCTGCTCTTTGATGGTTTGTATGGGCTGAAGTGGCTCGGTCATTTCTGTAAGTGTAGCTTTCGTCTTCCAAATGACATTATCTTTACATTGTAGAACCAACTCCCTAGTGGGGCTGATCGTTACGAGGGAGTAGGCAAGCTTTATATTTTTTTCTTGTTGAATTTGTCTAATGTTTTGTTACAGAAACTTCTGAGCTGGTAGAAGATTATTGAGAACCTCGCGAGTCTGAAGGGAAAGAAATGGCGACTGAAATGGATAGAGCTTACTATGAATGGCCTCAAGTTGATGAGTTACCCAATCAGAATGATTGTCAGGTGGTCTTACATTTTTCTGCTCCTTGTCATTGTGATTATCAGGTCTCGTATGCTGACGCTACTGGAAATCTCTCCGAGTAAAATAATGTTTTGTTTTCCTTGATTGTGAGTTTATCCAAAATAGTTCTGGTGACAAACACAACTTCGCTTTGCTTAAGTATGTATTCGCTTTGCTTAATGTTTTGTTCCTTGATTGTGAGTTTACCTATTGCTATTGCCTTTTCTGATAGTTGTTTTAATTATTTCCCCTCTTCTCTTTTCCATTAATGAATCTAGTGGATTTTTGCGAGCAATTACTTGCTTGGTTTCAGAAAGCAAGAACATCATTTTACTGAAGTAATGGGATTTTCTTCAGTTTAATCCAATCTAAAGGGATTCATATGCGTTGCTTTAATGAGCTGTTTGTGTCAGTGGTCACCTCTTGCTTTTGCATTTGAGACAAAATGCAGTATTGCAGTTGAATTATTAAAAAAATTTAACTTTGCGAGCCACCTATTGAAAACATGGAATCCTAGAAACACTGAAACACATGTTTTATTTCATAGTGGTCTTACTTCTTGTTCTGTGCAGCGTGCACTAGTATAATTTCATTGCTGGTGTGATGCACAGGAACCATCCATTTCACAGCTTCTTGATCATGGTTCAGTGTCCTTTGGAAGATTTGCTGTTGAATCTCTATCGTGGGAAAAATGGTCTGTTTTTTCACATAATAGATGGAAGGAAGAACTGGATAAATTCCGGGCCGCAGGATTAGTTGCTCAGAAGAAAGCTTACTTTGAAGAATATTATAGAAACGTTAGAGCTCTTAAAGCTTTGCAGTTCCAGCAAGATGGACAGCCCATGGACTCCGGTGACAGTAGTGTTTGTAGCCAAGGTCCAGAAGATGAACTGAGTACTGCAAGGGCAGATAACTGCATTGATGGACAAGATGTTGATGTTGTTCGGGAGGAAGAAGACATTGCTAAAGTTTCTGTGGATCAGGAAATGTTAATTGTTGATATACCTCAAGCCCAATAATTGAATCCTGTCCCCATATCCTGCACAAGCTATCACAGAAGTTCCAAAGAAGGGAAAATGGAAGAGTTAAAAAACCCAAACTTGCACGAAGAAGAGGTCACGATTGACTTCATCAATGAAAGGGCACCAGAAGCTGTGCAACTGGAGAAATATGAGCACTTGGACGGTGAAAGGATCAAAATAGAAGATACAGTACAATATGGATCTTCAGTGGAGGATAAAATGCACAGAAAGTCAGGCATCAAACAGGCAAACATCCCTGGGCCTGCCAGCCTTGAGGTCAATCATAAGATTAATGAAAATCTTGCTTCAGTTACTAAAAAGGTATGAAAGTTAATGATTGTCTGACATGTCCATCAGTAGACAGATCTTTAAATTAATCTACGACTGATATTCTATTACTTTTCCTTCTATTATAACTCATGGACTTCACTGGGTGAATCATTGCAGAAGGCAATTGATCTAGGAAGAAGCATTGAGAGCTTGAAGCAAAACATTACCCGTAAGGTACGGTACATAACTGTTAATAGGTTGAAAAACTTGTCTGTTATGTACTTTCATCTGTGCATTGTTCAAGTTGAAAAGTCTCTGTTATGTACTTCCATCAGTAGACAGATCTTTTATTAATCTACAACTTATATTCTAATATTCTTCCTGTAACTCCTGAACTTCATTGTGTGAATCATTGCAGAAGGTAGTTGATCTAGGAAGGAGCATTGAGAGTTTGAAACAAAATGTTACCCGAAAGGTACAGTACATATCTGTTTTATTCTGTCTATTATGTACTTTCATTTGTACATGTTTTTATTTTTTTATTTGTTTTTCTCATGAGTCTAATACTGTTACAGTTAAAACCTTTTCCAAGTTGAAACATTCTCTCTGTTAAGTACTTTCATCTGTATATGATCCTTCATCAGGAGTCTAGTACTCCTAGAGTTAGAAACAGTGCGGGAGCAGATCTGAAGAAGGGAAATTTGTCGAAGTCACTGGTAGGGCTCAACAATCTTCATAAAGTATCAGGAAATGAGGAGAGCAGAATTAAGTTGGCAAAGACAACTGTTAATAACGGTAAAAAGGCTATACCAAGTTCCTCTCATAAATTACTGAGAGAAGTAAGTTGAAGAGTCTGTCTCATTACCTTTGTGATGCTTTTATCTTAACCAATAGGCTAACATGCCGTTGTCTTTTGACTATGTGGAAGGATGCTAGCGGCACTTCAGTTGAAAGAAATGCCAAAATGCAAACCAGGAAAAGTCTGGACGTGACTAAATCACCACTAGAGCTCAGGCATCCTTTTCCTCTGGCGTCAAGTAAGACAAAGGATGCTATGAATTCAAGAATAGAAGTTTCTATCGGTCAGTCTACTATAAAAAAACTCAAACATCCTGTCCCTGAAACAAGAAAGACAAAGAACGTTATCAATACATGTACCAGAACTTCCAATGCTCACTCTGCCACTAATAAATCTAAAAAAAATGGAGGGATCTCCTCTTTTCCTTCATCTAGATCAAGTAGGGAGAGTTCTTCTGTTTCTTTACGGGGACCCAGTAAAGAAATACTGTCCAGTGGCACATTCCCTCGAACATTGTCTATTTCTGGTGAAAGACATGCTTGTAATAGAGATTGTGCACAAAGCGGCAGCCATTCTAGTTTCTCAAACAGACCACCAAGGTCTTCAGTTGATGCAAAAAGTTTGTCAATAAAGGAGGTATGATTTTAGGTTATACAGACTGATTTCCTATTTTTGTTATACAAGATGTGCACGTTGATGAAGTAGTAGAAATTTGTTGGGTTAAGTTTTTTTTTTTTTTTTTTTTTTTTCTTTTGTTTTTTGAAGAAGTTGATTTAGATTTCATTTGCCAAATTCAGTTACAATTGTAAATACAGAATGATCCTATGGTGGATCTCTCACTTCCAAGTGGGGTGAGACTCCTTCCCTAGCTAGAGAATCTGCAATTGAGTTTGCAGTTCTGGGTTACCCAGGTACAGGATGTAATATAGCCTCAGGATCAGGACCAGATTTCCCTATAGTAGACTGCAAGTCTCCTTGGAGGTTGAGAGATTTTGTTGGTTTAAGTTATAGTATTGTTCATGATGTCTCTGCTTAAATGCTGCTTTATATGCTATTCTTGCGCAGATATCAGCAGGGAAAGCTATCATTTGTGGTATTAGAGATACCGCACCAGTAAACAGAAGGTTGGCTACCTACTTCACATTTTAGGATAAAAATGCACTGACACCTCCTTTGGTTCTCCTTCCTCTCTCATGAAATGTTCCACATGCTGAGCCAACTAAACTAATGGATTGAAATTGTAACTGTTACTCATACTTGGTGTCAAGCTTCTAGTCATTTTTTCTTGTGTATTTGAACTTGATAACCTGCTCCAGAAACATGTGTTATACATATTTTCTTTGTTTCTTCTCCTAAATGCTGCTTCCTATAACCAATTTGAACAACAACTGCTTATACTTTGAACCTGAATCAAGGTGGCCAAAAAACCATGAAAAAGCAAAAAAAAAAAAATTTAAAGTATTTTCATCATATGAACGAGGACTTTCACTTACATTTCTTATATCATAACCATAACAAAAGTTGCAGTAAGTTGTTCATTGAAATGCATAATTTAAATCTTAAGCAGATTTAGTTATTGTCCTCATTTTTTTTAAACTTATTGACGTCATTTTCTTTCTAGTGCCTCCTAAGATAATTGTCTTTATGGCCATTTTTATTATTGAAAAATGGATACCATATTCTTTGTTCAATCTGGAAACCAGGTGTGCCAACTCGTCTCAGAGAAAACCAGGTGGGTATCAACATGGAAGAAATGGCAGGGAGAACAAGCAGGAACAGGTTAAGTAGCTCAGTCTTGCCATCTAGAATGTTTTCTTCAGTATATCTCAAAAATCAACTGTTCAAGTAAGTGGAGTCTTTCTTTTTGTCCATGATGTTAGATTAACGTCTATTCAATCCAAGGTTATAGTGTTCTGAACCAAATGTAGGTAGCTGAAGCAAAAACCTTCCTGACTTAATGTTGTTTCGGCTTTTGTTGCCAGAAGTCGGATGAACACAATGCCTTAAAGTATTTGGTACGAGCTGTGCAGGAAAAAAGAGCGGTCCGGTTGAAAGAACCACAATAGATCAAAGCCAGCTCCCTCACCAAAACAAAATCACTAGAGAATAGGATCTCAGAAATGGGATCCGGTAGGGTCGCAATTGTGTTTCAAAGTCATAATTTTTCTTCCCTGAGTAACAAAATGCAAGAAATTGATTTTTTCAGGTTATTTTCCATGATTTGATTTTATGGGGTCTCAATTTCAGGCACATGATTTTTTGTGGAATTTTGTCAGTAAAAGAACAGAATTGTTACTCTGAGGTCGCTTGACTCTCACCTAAATTGTAGGTTGTACCATGGAATTCAGTGGATCTTCACTGCGTTGGGAGAAAGCGGGTGGCAGAGCTAGGACGGTGTCTACTGGCCTCTACAGTGGCGTGCTGAGCCAAAGCAACGCCTGGTTAATGTACACAAGTACTAATAGAACGAACTGCAAAAGAATGCCAAAGTGGGGAATTGTAAATCACTAGTGAAAGGTTCCTTTTCCTGTCTATCATACTTGCTGTATAATGTATGTCATAGAAAAGTGGTGATTTTGGATGTAGTCATCATCCCACATTTGAACAATTGAACCACCATGCGTCGAGTAAGCCTTTCAACCCAACCAGTTCGTCATCCCCCTGATGCATTGCATAACTTGATATGTAAGTTGTTATAAACTTCATGCCTCTTCCATTTTATAGCAGATAGTGTTGGCATGTAAATAGGAAGAATTATTGTCCATTGATTAGACAACGGCAACTAACTCATCTGTCGACAAGATCTAGAAACTTTCCACCCATGGACAAATGGATGGATAGACTGCCATTATCTAGTAAAAGAATGATTACATGTTCCATGTAAATATTGGCATCCATGTCTTTGAATGAGAACCTAAATCTAATTTTATGAAACCTCACATTACTGATTCGAAGATTTATCTCTGTTTCAACTTAATCTTTATTCTAGTTATATAGGCTTTTCACTCGTTAGAGAATATTGAAACTCAAAGAGTCGCGGAAGAATTCTGTTATATTAAAAAACTAATCACCGTTATACAAGATAAGAAACTTATTTATATGTAGCTTTGGCCAATAACAAATGAATGAAAAACTGTCAGATATAAAAGTAATAACAAACTAAACATTTACACACTAATAAGCTCTAATACTCCCCCTCAACATGGTATGTGAAGATAATCATAACCAAGGGTGTAAATGATATCTATTAACCGAAATATAATGAATATAAAATATTATTATCTGATTAGTGTTTCACCGTTTAGCGTTTCATAGTTTAATAAATGGAACAGAAACAGAAATAGTTTTTTTGAATCTGTTTTACGTTTCTACCATTAATAAGGGTAATATAGAAAATTTATCAACCTTTTTCATGTTTTGCATTCCATATTTTCCTAATTGATTAATTTACTATTATCTTTTATAACAAGTCTATTTCCCATGCAATGAGATATCATATACCTACAATAATAAAATATAATATTTTATTTATTTGTGTCAGATAAATTAAATAATTAAAATTAGTAAAAAAATTAATTATAATTAGCTAAAAATTTTAAAAATTTTTCCATATTAATTTAATTTAATTTAATTTTATATATATTATTGTGTCATTGATCTTATGATTCTTATCAGCTATATCCTATAGATATGACTCACTAACTTAAACACCAACATGAGTTAAGTTTGTAATATGTTTTCGAATTTATTACTATGTTTATTATGCAACAATTAATAATTTTTTTGTAACATATTAAATATGTGAATATTTTATTAAATCAAGCAAAGATCTTAAATACATTGCATTGATTATTTTACTATAAAAATACCCCATAAATCTATTATTAATTATACAATTAGATCATTAAGCAATTACCAATATGTCTCTATGTCCATAGTTGTACATCAGCCAAAATAAAATTATCTATAAGATTCACCCTAGAAACTCTAAAGTTCTAAACGCCAAAGACCCAACATAATTTATGACTCTTATGTACTATTATTAATTATTAACCCTGGTCCTAAATCTATGTATTATTATTGACCATTTAACCTTGGGTCCTTCAATGATTTAACATTCAACCCTAATTTCATTTTTTCCAAGCCACTCGAGTGACCGCTGGACACTACTCATTTTTCACTTCTCAATCAAATGCCCAAATCTTTCTCTCTCTCTCTCTCTCTCTCTCTCTCTCTCTCTCTCTCTCTCTCTCTCTCTCTCTCTCCTCTCTCTCTCTCTCTCTCTCTCTCTCTTACTGGCAAAATGTTGTAGTTTGAATACTCATGATCGCACGAACTGCATACATCCGACAAACAAATCATGATTTAAAAACAGATTAAATTAGATGCTTCTTGATGGAACAAGAAAAACATTCCATGGAAAGTTGTGAACATGAGATTTTTCTTGGCGAAGAACAAACTATTTTGTTTGTCATATGCAGTTTGTGAGATGATAATGAACAAAACCAAGAAAAAATATTAAGCACAGACCAAACTGATAATAGTTATGCCTCTTCAGTATGATTAGCCTTATTCTATCTTCCCAAATCTTATTATGTAACAATTCCTAAATCTGTATCTTAGCAAACTCCCGTTTCTTTTATCTCTCTTAATCTACTGTATAAATTTGTGTATCATTGATCTATAAAGCTTATCAACAGTTATTTTCTCACATGGTATCAATGACCACAATGTATTTTTCATATAAGTCAATCCTCCCTTTCTAAACCTCCACCATGTTGTCCTTCTGGAACATTGCTTTCTCCTTGCCTACCAAACAGAATTCCCCCCTTCCTATGCCTTGTTAAATCCATCTTGCAGGAGGTTTCTTTTAAACTTTCACACCGTAAAATTTCCTCATTTGGAAAGTCTAGATCATACCCGTCCTACGCTGCCATAATCTCCTTAGAGCCTTCTGCCAGAAAATTCTTCTCCCGAAAATCTTCTCAAATGGAAACGACTGGATCATCTTGGACTTGGCTGAATGCTGCAGTCTTTATCCGACTCGATTCTGTCCCGTATGGTTGACATTAAAACCACACGTGAAGCCTATACAACGCTTGAGGAGGATTATAGCATGGTGACCCGTTCTCGGATTCAACAATTAAAGACTGATCTCCATACTTTGCAAGGTGGCAGTAAACTGTCCACGAGTATTTTACTCATGCCAAATGCATCTCCCTTGCACTAGCCATTGCGGGCAAGCCGGTCGATGACGACGACCTCATTTTGTGAACATTGAGGAGCCTTGGATCAGAATTCAATTCCGTTGTGGCTGTTAGACTCTCAGCCGACGTCACCCCCTTTCTCTTTTCTCTCGGTGTTCTTACTTGATCATGATCATCGCCTTCGATGGCTGTCATGCCTGTCGCTCTTACTACAGCTGCTCTAGCCCCTCCTCACCAGCCATCCAATAGATCCTCATGTGACTCTTCCCATAAGCTGTTTGTGGGCCACAGATGTTCTATAGGTTCTCGCAGCGTCCGAAGTTGAACTGCATCGTCTTCGAGCACTACTACCTCTAATAACTCTTGAGGGCTCTTCATTTGTGTTCCCCAGACAGTGCCCTGTCTGCCTCTAATGCTCTTTGGGCGACCTCCCTCTCTGTTCCTCCTAGGGATGAAAACATGTAATAAACGATATGGGTAAAGGTTTTCTCCGTTTACCGTTTAATTCTTGTAATTCTGTTTGCTTTTATTACACGCTCGGAAAAGGGGTAATTGGGTAAAAAGCAATGTTTTAAAAACCAAACCGGTGATTGAACCGGTGGAGCTTCCGATTCTGGTTCAACCAGATCAACCGGGTTCAACCGGTATGAGTTTTTTCTAATTAAAAAATACATAATAAGATTTCTATATACAAAAAATAAGATTAAAAATACAGAAAACTATTAAAATACTAAAAAGGTAAGTAAACCGGTTCAACCGGTCCGGTCCGATTTCAAGTTCAGCGGTTGAACCGCTCAAAACCGGCCAGTCAACCGGTTTTTTACCAATTCTGGGTCTTTGAGCGAACCGAACCGTTCAAAGTCCTAGTTCCGATTGAACCGGGTTGAACCGGCCGGTTCGGTTCAGTTTTTAAAACACTGGTTAAAAGGGTAATAAACGGAGAAATTATAAAAATTAATAAAAAATTGTTTAGAGATGATTTTTGGAGTAACACAGTAAATCCTATGGATCTATCTCTCTCTCAGTTGCGCTAACTCTCTCTTTGACTCTCTCTCCCTCTCAATGGCTCTCTGTCAATTTCAATTGCTCTCCCTCTCTCAATCTCTCTCTCTCTGTCTTTTCTATATCTCTTTCTCCCTCTATTTTCTCTCTCTCTCTCAAGTGCACTCTCTCTCTTAATTGATCTCTCTCTCTTAATTGCTCTCTCTCTCTCTCTCTCTCTCTCAATTGGTCTCTCTCCATTGCTCTTTCTAAATTGCTCTCTCTCTCTCTCTCTCTCTTGCTCTCACTCTCTCTCCCTCTCTCTATCTCTTTCTCTCTCAATTGCTCTCTCTCTATCTCAATATATATCTCTCTCACTCAATTGCTCTCCTCTCTCTATCTATCTCCCTCCTTTGTTTCTCTCTCTCCCTATCTCTCCCTCTCTCTCTCAATTGCACTCTCTTTGTGTCTCTCTCTCAATTGAACTCTCTCTCTAACTATCTATCCATATATTTTCTCTCTCCCTCTCTCTCTCTCTTCACTCTCTCACTCTCTCTCTCTCTATCTATCCCTCTATCTATTTATCTATCTATCTATCTATCTATCTATCTATCTATCTATCTATCAATTGCTCTTTCTCTCTCTGAATTGCTCTCACTCTCTCTCACTGACTCTCATTCAATTGCTCTCTCTCTCTCTCTCTATGGCTCTCTCTCTCTCTCTCTCATCTCTCTCTCTCTCTCTTTCTCTCTCACTCTTTCAGTTGCTCTCACTCTCTTTCTGTCTCCCTCTCAATTGCTCTCTCTCTCAATATCTCAATTACTCTCCCTCTCTCACAATTACTCTCACACTCTCCCAATTACTCTCGCTCGCTCACTCTCTCTCACTCTCTCTCTCTCCCTCTCCCTCTCACTCTCTCTCTCTCTCTCTCTCTCTCTCCCTCCCTCTCCCTCTCTCTCTCTCTCAATTGCTCTCCATCTCACAATTGCTCTCTCTCCCTCTCACTGTCTCTCTCTCTCTCTCTCTCTCTCTCTCTCTCTCTCTCTCTCTCTGTGTCAATGGCTCTCCTCTCTCTCTCTCTCCTCTCTCTCTCTCTCTCTCAATAGGTCACTCTCTCTCTCTCTCTCTCTCTCTCTCTCTCTCTCTCTCTCTCTCTCTCTCTCTCTCTCTGTCCTCTCCCACTCTCTCTCTCTCTCTCTCAATTGCTCTCCATCTCTCAATTGCTCTCTCTACCTCTCACTGTCTCTCTCTCTCTCTCTCTCTCTCTCTCTCTCTCTCTCTCTCAACGGCTCTCTCTCTCTCTCTACCTCTCTCTCACTCTCTCTCTCAATAGGTCAATCAATCTGTCTCTCTCTCTCTCCCTCTCTCTCTCCTCTCTCTCTCTCTCTCTCTCTCTCTCTCTCTCTCTCAATAGGTCACTCTCTCTCTCTCTCCCTATCTCTCTCCCTCCCTCTCTCTCTCTAACTCCCTATATCTCTCCCTCTCCCTCTCACTCTCTTCTCTCTCTCTCTCCTCTGCTCTATCTCTCTCTTAATTGCTTTCTCTCTCTCAATTGCATTCTC